>JAMJFZ010004023.1:21962500-22185000 GCA_026225945.1 Cricetomys ansorgei | reverse complement strand
TACAGTCATCTTTCCTAGGGTAGCCGTGCCTTTGTTGTGAAGGTCACACAATGAGTCAAGCCAAAGGAGAAACAGATGCCATGGGTTCCTTGACTGGTCTCAGAGAGAAATCAGCCTCGCCAAAAACTGACCTCATTAAGCTGAACTAATTGCCCAGGGGGAGGGAGAAGACAGGCCAAATAAACTGAAAATTTGGAATGATCAAAATACAGTTTTATCATCTTATATACGGTCTCAAGAGCTGGACAAACACATTTGCCAGTGTATGTTCTGAGTCACAACCAGATAAGAGGAAATTAAAACCGTAATAGTCTAACTCCTCTCTGAGAAGGGAGATTGTGCTCATGCAGTCATGTTCTTGCTTGAGACCTGATGTATGCATCATTTTGGTAGAAGCTTAGACGTTTGTACAGGACAGGTTGATTGAGTGCCACTACGTAGAAATCATACCATGAAGTGCCACGGTGAAGGCAGGTGCTCTCAAAGAACTTGGCAGATAACTATCTCCATTATGTGTGTGTATGTGTGTGTATGTAACACATATGTGTGCATGTGTGTTTATGGGTGTCCACCTGTGGCATGTGAATATGGCAGCTGGAGGTTGGCTCTGGGTGTCTTCTTCCATCTCTCTCTGCTTCATTTTTTGATATAGTGTGTCTCACTGAACATGGAACTCATCGTTTCACTAGACCTGCTAGCCAGGCAGCTTTCCCGGGAGCTGTCTGTTCGTCTGCACTCCTCCCAGCATCCAGGAGGTTACAACCATGGTCTTCCACACCCAGATTTCTTACATGGGTTCTGGTGAGTCGAACTCAGGCCTTCATGCTTTGCATAGCCACTTTAGCCACTGAGCTCTCTGCTCAGAATCTTAAATAGCTATTTCATAAATGCTAGTAAACTTGCAGGAAAAAAATAACTGCTAGAAATTATACTTATACTCTCTGTGTGCAGGTTATTTAAAATAAACCAGATAGAGAAAATGCATTTAAAGCTTTTCTACAACAGAGAAACCGGAGGACAGGATTGTGTATTAAAAGGCAAACCTTTTCCAAGCTGCACAAAAATGTATCTCTTCGAAGGACTGTCTCTACAAGAAGTGCTAGCTTTCTCCTTGAGGACCATTCCTACAAGCTAGTGATTCATCTTACTGCAACACCCACCATGCAAGACACACAATCAGCTCTTGCTTATATTCACTGGCTTACCCAGTCATTTTTCATAGATTTGCCTAGCTGCTGGAGTCTAAATTATCACCATCCCTCCCTGTTACTGAAGACTCATCAAATTAATAATACCCTCAAGGTATCATCCTTATTATTGACCTTCCCTATTGGCTCTATTCTCTTCCCTCTTAGTTTGCTAGGTACCATTTACTAAGTTCTAAAATTCAAGGTAACTTCTTTGTGTTATCAGTAGGGTACATCACTAACATGTACAAAGCTCCTCTTGTCACTCCTCTGTCACCTCCTGACTTCCTGGACTGGAGGTCCTGCCCATTTCTATCTGTACCTGCTCCTCCCTGCTTCTGCTCAGTGCCCTGGGCTGGCTTCTCTGTATGCCTGTGCCTGTTCTACATGCCAGATGCCTCAAGCAAGGCTGGACTCTGGTCATTGCTGGCCAGCTCTGCCCTGTGGTCATCCAGAAAGAATGCTGGAAACGAGGGTCACACCCTCGGCCCACGTGGCCCTCTGTCTCTGATTAACATTTCCACTCAGCCCCCTTTCTCAGTTCTGTCTCACTAACATTATTATTTACCAGTGAAGCGGTGAGGGGACAGCAAAGCAGGTAGCACAAAGTCCTAGATCTGAGTTTCCCACTGAGTTGAACTTCTCACCAATCTCTGGAAAGAAGGAACAAAACCCATGTGCAATAAGCTCTGAGCCCTCTGGATTACATCAGGCTGTAGCAGGGACCTGCTGTGGCCTGCAGATACTTGAATCTCACCTTTTTCAACGATGATATTATAATAATATGTTGATGTCTTCTTAAGGCACAAAGCTTCTTACCAAAGGAAGAGCGCCAAAGCAGATAATACCAAGACTAGATGTTACGAAGAGCTTAACAATTAGACACAAACCAACGACTTAACAGATGAAGTTTGCCTTAGCAATGTCAGCTTTGCTTGGTTTAGAAGGGCAGGGAGGTTGAAAAGTATACTGCAAGGAGAGAAAGCTAAGAATCATTTGCTTCTATTAAACTGGTTGAGATTTGACAAGTGTGTCACTCTGTCGATTCATCTCTTATCAGGCGCACATACGCACGGTGGCCATTTTTCTTCGGCAATTTGTGTGCAAATTCCATTTTCTTTCCAAAATTTCTCACTCACATCAGCTTGAAGGGGTGAGAAAAAGTGAAGAAAAAAGAAAGTCAGACTATCTGGACATATTTTCATGTCTCCTTAAATAAACCCAGTCTTTTTAAATAAAGTGGACACAGGTTATGAAGGAGGATATAAAGCTAACTGTTTCTCTAGTTCTTACTCTATCATGGATGTTTTAGTTTCTGATGGTGGCCAAATACACAAAATATATTCACTCCTGAAGGTGTAAAATTTAACGTGAAGCTTCACAACTTCTGTTCCAGATGTCTAACTGTGCAGTCGTTCATTAAGTTGTATAGACTTTGGGTCTGGTTAATTTTGGTGTGCGATGTTTTTATTTATTTGCAATTTTTTAACAATAAGTTTATAAAATAAAAAAAAAATAAACTAAATGCAAGATAAATAATAATTCTCCCTGGAAGTCAACCCGAGCAAGTATGGGTTAAATCCACAGATGCTATCAGGAGACAAGTCAGGACTGAGGGCAGCATTCTCCAGAAGACGAGGTACACATCCTGTCTTCAAAGCAAGCATTCATCTATTCCTTCAAAAAGCTTCCAGAGCATTTACCCAGTGCCTACTGTATGCAGGAACTCACTCTCGGGGGTTAGAGGCTAGAAGAAGGACTATGGGAAGCTGTTGGTCCACAAGGAAAAATGTTTGGAGTAAAGGCAGGTGTCAGAGAGCCTCAGCTGTGCCAGAGACCAGCTAGAAGTGACTGAGCCTTTGACTGCTTCATTAAGTGTGTTAATTTTCTCAGGGCAGTGCAGGGGTGCTCAATCTGACAGCATGTAGCTTCCTTACCGTCCCCTCCCCCACTTCATCTTATTATACCTGTCTTTATTTTCTTCCTACCTTGATTTATTCGTTGAGTTTTAAATCTTGTGACTCTATATATTACTATAAGCCATGCCACTTGTCACTTGGGAAATAAACAGGTTTAATTCTTAAAGAATGCATACAGTTACCATAGATAGGTCATAAGAACGAAACGAAGGTGCTAACTTTTATTTTTCACATGGGTGGTTCGCTGAAGGCGTGTGTCTCAGGCACCAGGCAAGCGGCTCCTTGTTTATGACTCAAAATATTCTTTTGACATCAGTACTATTCGTATCCACCATTCGTATACTCGAGGAAAATGACGCTCTGAGAGTGAGCACAGCCCACTAGTAAGTTAAGAAAGCCGGATCTGGAAGCCACACAGTTTGATGGTGGATGTACTGCATGGGTGTGTAGGGTCTGCAGTGCTGTGGGTCTGTGGATGGAATCAAAGTCCTTGCTTTCTGGTCTCCCTTATAATGCTTTCCTTCATGCTGAACTTACGTTTTTCTTATGATGTATCCTTCTTCATTTGGGGGACTTTTAAAAATACTGGTCCCATCTTCTCTGCAACCCCTTCCAGGCCCTATAGGTAGACCCCATGCTAGCATATGTCTCTGAAGAGTGACATCTGACACACAGGTGTGACCCATCCCCTCTCAAGTTGTCAATGGTGGGAATACACATGAATCCTAGCTGATAGCTGATAATAACTGGTGTGGTTTGCTTGAATGAACGGGACCTCCACCACTTTCTCATGAGCACCGTGCTTAGGACCTGCTGGCCACCTTCTCAGAGAGCAACGGCCGTGTCCCAGCTCCTGCTCCTCATGCTGACTTATCTTTTAAAGATTATTTATTTTTATTTTTATGTCTGTGTATGTCTTGTCTGCTTGTCTGGTTGTACACCATTTACATGTCTGATGCCTGTGGAGGCTACAGGTAGATGTTAGACCCTTTGAGACTGGAGTTACAGATGGGTATGAGCTGTCATATGGGTGATGGAAATTGAACCTGGGTCCTCTGCAAGAACAGTGCTCTTAACTGCTGAGTCATCTCTCCAGTCCCAGTGCTGATTTCTGGACAGCTCTGCAGCTGGATGGTTCTGCCTATCTAAACGATGCTTCAAAATCCAGTAACATGCAATTAGGTTTTGTCAAACAGTAGCAAAGCACACCTTTCCCGAGAAGGAGGGCTTCCTGCCAGTCATAAGATGGACTTGGTATCAGTCTAGCAGATCTTGCTCTGTGGTGCCATATTTCACACTGAAATAAGTACTCATAATACCATAGGGTTCAGGCATTTCCAACACCACTCAATTCAATATAATATAGTTCAGCACAGAAGTCTACCCTCCCTCACCTGCTCTGACCTGGCCTTTTTCTTCTTCTGTTTTCTATGTTCTTATTAGCTGGGCTATTTATTTCATCAGCAAGTTACTCACATGTGTCCTTGAACCCAGTAATTTTTTAACTCTCACACTATTCATTCATGGTCCCATGCTTCTCTCTCCTGGGGAAATTTCTTAATAGAAAACCATAGTGACTTGTGCCTTCTCGGATTCTTCCCCAGGTCTGCCACTCAAGGACTGATTCCACGCTGATCCAGAAAAAGCTATGGAAATCCATCAAGGATCACACCCTCGGAGAAGTCTAATATCAATATCTTGTAGTGAGTCACTTATATGGGAGATGAAAAGAGGTTGTAGACAAGTATCTGGGCAGAATTGGAGAAGCTCTGGTCAAACAGGAACAGTCCGGAATGTAGGGAGTGGGGATGAAGGTGGAGGGGTGAGGGTGATATTCGTAAGGAGTGAATGGTGTGTGTGTGTGTGTGTGTGTGTGTGTGTGTAGGGGTAATACTTCCAATATTATAATCTAGGGTTAATGTTTTATGCACTTGATTTTATTTAACCATCATGACAACTCTCAGATACAGACCTAATCATCTTTCTTCAACCCATAACTATCACGAGGAAGTGTGTGTAACCCAGCCAGGCTCACACAATCAGCAGACGGTGCAAGTGAAATGTGACTCCTCAAATTCTCTTTCTTCCTCTAATGGCCTCCAAGAATTACTTCATTCTTTTGATTGCTGTTCTTTTTCTAAAAACTGTGTGTATGTGGTGTTTGCATAAAATGTGTGTGTGTATGTGTGTGTACGCGTGTGTTCGTGTATGTATGTGCGTGCACATGCGTGCACATGTGTATGTGTGTGTGCCTGGGTCTGTGTCTGTATACAGGTTCCTGCATGTATGCATGCCCAGGCCAGAGGAGGTCATTGAGCATTCTGCTCTATTATTCTTTGCCTTATCCCTTTCAGACAGGGTCTCTCATAGAATCTGGAGCACAAAGCTTTTTGGCTAGGTGGCCTGGTCATCAAGATCCAAGGATTTTCCTGTCTCCACCCTTCCCAGCTTTGGGTTCACAGGCACAAGTGACCACACATTTAGGTCTCCATGCTTGTGTAGCAAGTGCTCTTACCCACTGAGCCATTCCTACAAGTCCTTCTCTCCTAGTCTTAACTGCGTGCATTGGTCAGAAGGCTCAGGAGAGTTGGGATTGGAAGGCTAATAGACAAAAGGGACAGCCCCCACAGGAAGGGCAAGGGGGAATGTTCACATTTCTGCTTGTCTTGGGACTGTAAGAAAGTAGAGGGTGACTATTGCCAGCAGGATCACTGAGAAGCAGTTTTGAGCACCTACTGTGTGACAGGACAGTCTGCCATGTCTCAGAACAGAACGAGGTGAGTTCATACTGCTCAGCCTTCCACTGAGAGGAAAGTTGGCTGAGGGAGCAGGACTGCCTTATCCTTTCATTCCTGCTGGAGAGTCAGCAGCCCGTCATCTCTTCAAGGCCCAGGCCTAGACAGGCCCTCAGTCTTGCTTAGTCCAGGGCCCAGCCTGGAACCTCCTCTGCAGGTGGCTCCTGGGGGCAGTGGAAGTACCACTGTGTCTGGGGGGAGGGGGAGGAGGGAGGAGCCTCTGGCGTTCAGGGAGACAGAAAGCAGTCTTTGGGCAAGCAGGGGGTTAATAGCTCATAAAATAAAACCCTCTAACACAAAAATGTTATTTTAATTGTATTACATTGAGGAGCCCTGAGGGTCGTGGGGTAGATAATCAAAAAGGACAAGGAGGAAATTAAAAAAGGGAAGAAGGCAATCAAAAAGGCCATTTAGGAGAGCCCCTTAATCCTCCATAGAAAGAACACTAATTATACCACAGAACCTCCTTATAATTAACCCTGATATAAAGTGCTTTTTTCCGAGCAGTAATAACTTCCATATTCACAATCTTTGATCGCAAACTCACAAACAGCGGCTCTGGCTCTCACAGGTTGGCCCAGCTCCTTCTCTGGCCAGCCTGGAGATCACCCCACCACCCACTGGCACAGAGACAAGCGTTCTGCCTTCCGCTAACTCCACTGCTCTGCAGCACGCTTGCCTGCCTGCTTTCCCTTCATTCCTTCCACGGCAGGAATAGCATGCAACTCCACCACCCTCGTTCTTCCCTTCCCTGCCTTGTGATCGATCGCTTTCCTCTGCAGCTTCAGCCTTTCCTAGCAGTTGGGAAATGCCCTTGTAGCAAACCCCATTGGATTCCCAACGCAGCTCCCGGATACAGACAGCCAGGCTCAAATCCACTCAAAATAAGAGCCCTGCATTCCTTTTGTGGACAGCTGATCCTGCCTGAACCCAAGCTTCCCAGCTGTCAACTAGAAAACTTCAGGCACAAACCAAACCAACAAGAGGATGCAGACAGTAATAGATCCAGATGTCCAGGACCTTGCTGGGAGAAAACATAAAAGTAAAACCACTGGGACCAGTGAATACTGAGAAGGTTCTGGGACAGACTGCTGGTGACTTTTTCTTTCTTTCTTTTTCAATGGCTCAAAAGTGAAAACAATCTGTCCCTGTCCTCACATGAACCTGCCATCACTCTTATCCCACCTGTAAGAGAAAGAGCTGCATCTCTGATCCCATGAGATCCCTGGGGAGATAGTCTCAATGGGGCCCCTGACTGCCAAGTGAAACTCTAGCAGAGGTGCAGGTCACTGGTGACATTCACGGTGGGTGTGCCCCGAGGGCATCTGTCCCCCAGAGTCTGCACTCTTAGACCTGGGCTTACTTCCTCTCAACAAATCCAAAACTTTGAAAGGGCAGTCTATTTACAGTGGCTACATCGCCCGCTTCACTTGGAGATGGGGGGAGCCAAGGTTAGCTGAGCACCCAGCCAGTGTTTTTCCTCTGTATCAAAAGAGCAAACGCCAGAGGAATTTTTCCATTTTCTCTTGCGTGCTATTGGAACTCAGACCTCATTTCTATGTCTCATCTGGGTGATTATTTTTTTATGGAGAATGTAGCAAGATAAAAAGATGCTTCCTTTTTTACTTCTAAAACCAGAACCTGTAATTCAGACACAAATATGCTCTTTTCTTTCAGTAACATGAATTAAGGATTGGCAATGTGCCCACCCACCTTCGACCAGGCAATACATAGTAGGACCTTTACTGCCCTGGCTTTTGTAAGGGCTAGATTATTCTTACTAAATGATCTATTTGCGTGAACAGAAAGTTACATCTTATTAATACACACAGACACAGGATGTTGGTTCATTTGCACATTTAAAATACCACTGCTAAATAAATCACCTCGTCCAAGACTTCTGTAGACACTGTTGTCGTATAGAAAGAATTAAAAATAAGGAAGAGGTTACACACTGGGCATGGTCCAGGAAACCAAAGCAGTAGGATTATGAGTTCAAGACTGGCTTGGGCAACACAGTAAGACCTTGTCTCAACACAAATACAAATCAAATAAAATTTTATATTTTTTCAATTTTATGAGCACAATGCCTTTTTAAGTGTAGTTTACTAAAGAAGAAATTAAAAATCTGTGTTAACTCTTGTAATTCATTCACTAACAAAACTATGTGTGAAGCATTATTCATTGTTCACCCCTGAAAGAGGAGGCTGGCATGGACCCCACCTTCAAGAAACTTACAGACTGACAGTTATGTGTATTTAGACTGCCAGTCTGTAAGAGAGGGGTAGAAGTGTAAAAACACTTCACAAAGTGAGGAAGTTGATCTCTAAGATCTCCCCTTGAACGATGCTATAGGAACAGAGCCAGCACTTGCTCGCTTCCTGGGTGGGATCCAGGCAGCTCCCTTTGGTTAGGGCTTTCCCTCTAGGCTAAGGTTTGTCATCAGGGCAGGAGCTAGAAGCCAACAGAAAGAAAGGAAGCAGGTTCTGACTCTACTTCTCATTTTTGTTGTGATGTGTGGATTCTCACATTGGGTTACCTCTCAGATTTCCCCACCCCACACTCTAGATAACTCTTAATTTTTTTCTGTCCCATGGAAATGCTAAGTCACAGAAGCACCCTCAACGTTAATGCCATTGAAGAGGTGTTGTACTAACTGTAAAGGCTTTCTCCTCCATCGGTATATACTTTAATGGGGACTACTAGGGATGGATCTTTAACCAAAGAATCTGGAATCAGGAGTTCTGGGTTGGAGTCCCACACTGGTCACTCCCTAAGTAAAGGTGGGCAAACTCATTTAGTTAAATGTTGAGCTCTGCCTTTTCATGGCAAAATTCAACAGTGGCACTCTGGCAATGTTGTGAGCCTGTAATACACAGTACAGGCTCCAAGGATTGTACAAAAGGCATCTTTTATGAGTTTTAATATTTATTTTATTATTTTAATTATGTGTCATTTGAGTATAGATGTGAGCACGTGACTGCAGGTACCCGTGAAGGTGTATGTGTATGCATGCTGCCATACACATCTGGAAGTCAGAGAACAACTAAACAGAGTTCGTTCCCTCCTCCTACCATGTGGGTCTCAGGAATTGAACTCAGTTTATCAGGCTTGGTCTCAAACACCCCTACCCACTGAGCCACCATGTGGACCCAGGGACAGGATTTTCTAACATCCCTCTTCTTTAAGACCAGTTGCTAACACTAGATGAACTTTCACCATTTAAATAAAAATAATTAGCTTTCCTCTCTTCTTGTGCCACCAAGAAACATCAGGACAAGCAACAATGAATCAGAGTAGCCATTGTGTGACTTTTATATTTATATATAAATATATATATATATTTATTATTTAAGTATATATATTTATTATATATAATACATTTATCTTTAGCTTATATGTATTTATATATCATATTATACATATAATTTAATAGATATGCATATTATATACATCACATGCATATGAAATAATATATAATATTGTATTTAATTGGATATAATATATATTTTATTATATAAAAATATGTAGAATTAATATATATTACATTTTTACTTATTTCCCACCTCACTAGAATAAATAAAAGAAGTACTTTTCATAGCCAGTGGTTTCATGTGAGTTGGCATGGAAGGGGGCCTGAAGTGGAAGATGCTGCATGGTGTTCCTTTGCAGTGGAAGATGGTGCATGTCCTGAGTCCATGCACAGCTCATGGGGGATGTCTGTTAGCAGCTGGATAAGAAATGAATGTTCTCAGGGCTGGGGCGATGACTCAGTGGTTAAGAGCACTTGTTGCTCTTGTAGAGGACCAGGGTTCAGTTCTCAGCACCCACATGATAGATCACAATCACCTGTAACTCCAGTTCTAGGATATCCAACACCCTCTTCTGGTCTCCTTAAGTACTGCATGCAGAGTATTTGACATATACCTAGGCAGACACTTAAACATATGGAATAAAATTTTAAAATGCCATTTGCCTCTAGATTTTAATATGATCCAATGATCTAAATCTTTTAAGAACTGGGATATTTTGAGGTTATCTTATAATTTATGTAAACTATTCTTTCCTTAAAGTATTGAATGTAATAATGCTGGCTGTCAACAATAAAAAAAATGTGCATGGTACACATAATAAAACCCAGAAATCTCTTTTCTTTCTCCTACATCTCCTCTCTGTTTATTGCAAGGTAAACTTTGAAATGAGACTTCTAGACTACTTTTGATGTTTCAAATATCTTCTTCAATATGTACCTGTGTGGATTCACTTGTGTTTTTCTTTGACAATATTCTATATAGTCTCTGTATGTTACTCTTTAACTGCTGAACACATCTGAAACAGAAAGGTGCATTATAATCTGAATTTTTATGGCACCACAAAGTCTCAAGTCATCCAGACTGGTCTTCAGATCACTATAGCCCAGACTAGCATCGAGATCATGATCATCCTGTCTCACCCTTTGGATAGTGGGGATTACAGCCATGTACTGCAACCATGCCCAGATGTTTCTTGCTAAAAATGTGACATAGATTGAGGCTCAAAAAATGAAGAAGCCCAAGATTACTAAGCAATGGGGCATATATGCCTGGACAGTTGACACAAAAAGATCCAGGCAGGCTCCAGGAACCAGTCTGAACAGTAGAAGTTCATTCCATCATCAAGATACTTCTCAAACAGGTGTTCTATGAATAAAAACAACTCTGTTGGATGCTGCCTTTCCCAGAACGAAGGATTTGAGCTGAGCATGTTGAGTGCTCCTGGTGGGCGAAGCCTCTTAGACTAGGGCAAGGCAGCTGGGCTAAGGGGAGAACTCAGAAGAACAGAAGCCAGGGTTCCAGGTTTGCTGAAGAATCAATCACCTGCCCAGAAATGGTACCGATGGTTGAGAGCAAACTCTAGCTTCAGGAAAATAAAAACAGATCTTTCATTTTGTATCCAAGACTGGCCTCAGCTCCCTATGTAGCCAAGGATAACTTTGAACTTCTGATCCTCCTGCCTCCACCTGCAGAGCGCTTGGCTTATAAGACATGTATCACCACGCCTGGTTTTCAATGCAGAAGAACCCACCCAGGGCGTCTCATATGCTGGGGAAGCACTCTACCAAGCGATCTCCATCTAACGGTCTTTTAGCTTTCTGTCTTTTTCCCTAAGGTAGCTGGTTTCTCTTTGTAGACTCAAATGGAGGCAGAGTAAAGCAAGCACACTCGTATCTCCACCTCCTGCTTAGGGTAGACATCACTTATCAACTGTGGTACTCTTTCCCACTGAACCAGAACGCGTCCTCAGATTTCTTCTGTACTCAGCACTCTGGGCAGCCACCACCAAATGACTGGAATTGGTGAGATCCAGCTTGTCATCTGGTCTCGGGATTCACCAACACCATTATTACCGACCACGAGTTTGAATTTCACAAGTTGATTTGAATTGCATAAGCTTAAAGTTGCTGTCTGGGTTCTTTCTCAGCCAAATGTCTGCAGAGGAGGCTACAACCCAGGGAAAAAGGGCGGTCCCTCCACGCCATTGCACCAGGACCCTTCTACACCCAACTAGAAGCTTCAGGTCAGCAAAGCCTTTGCCTCCCCAGAGTCTGAGAGGATATCCGGCATGTGGTACATGTTCAGTTGCACAATCTACAGCTAACCAACTCTACCATGGAACGGAGACTCTCTAGCTGAATTCTACACACAGAATTCTCAAGACTTAATAGCGGTGTGGCTTTGAAACATTTCCTTGGGATAATATAGTCTCTGTGTATATACTTACACATTGAATTCCATCAGAGAAATTGGGAAAAAAATACAACATGCAGATTTTTGTTTGTTTGGTTCAATTTTTCTTTTCTTTTTTCTTTTTGACTCAGGGCTTTATATGCAGTATCCGAGACAGGTCCTTGATACTCAACTACACAGCTCAGCCTATCCTCAGCTTCCTGAGTGCTGGGATTATTAGTATGAGCTACCACCACTCCTAGCCTACAACATAAAGTTTTAAAATGCAGCAAATATCAAAGAAAACAGATTCCGACAGAAAAAGAACGTGAGCTTTAAGATGTTAGTTTATATAAGACGGCAGGGTAGAGGGCAGGTAAGGCAGCCCCTTCCACGTTCCTGAGAAATGGCAGAAGGATGGGCAGTGTGGGCGCTGGGCCAAGATTATTCCCCGTGGCAGTTCTCAGCAAGCAGCCAGCCTCCCGAGTCCTCTCCTCACTAGGCAACCTACCAGCATGTTTCAGGAAGCTTAGCAGAGTTTCAGTGTTGAAGTTATTCTCCTTAGAAAAATCAAGAAAATGAAAACACAGACACACACATACAAACACACACACTGTACACACAGACACAACGCACACCACGCATATGCACCACACATACACACACAGCACACACATACACACACATGCAGCTCACATCAGACATACACACACATACACACACGCACACACACCACACACAGACATACACCACACATCCATATCCACATCCACACACACCACACATCCACACACACACACACACACACACACACCATACATTCACACACACACACACCACACATTAACACACACACACACACTACACATCCACATACACACACACACCACACACACAGATACACACACAACACACACACATGCAGCTCACATCAGACATACACACACATCCACACACACCACACACACACAGATATACACACACACACACACACACATACACACACACATACACACACCACACATCACACACACACACACACACACACACTACACACACACATACACACACCACACACACAGATACACACACACACACACACACACACACATTGCCTTAACCTCATTTAGTCAGCTGCTTTAACTTTAGAGGAAGGCTGAGCCTGAGCCCATGCAGCTTGTCTGAGGACAGCTAGTCTGAGGACACCTCTGTCTGTCCTCTCTTTGTCTTCTCTTCTCTCTTATACTTTAGTCCACATAGCCTTACTACTTGCCCCTCCCTCATCCCTGAGCACCTTACCCATGAACACTTACACACATCTACAAACTCTCAAGCATACACGCTTCCATGTGTGCACATGTACCTATGCATACGTGTGCATACTGCCTGTGTGAGTGGGTACACTCTCTCACATACATACTTCCCCTTATTATCAATTCCCAAAGAAGCAGACCCTCTCTCTCTGAACTCTTACTATTCAAAACAAAAATGGCCTGCATTTGATAGAAATCTCCTTTGTCTAAGGGACAGTCTCATAAACACTGGGCCCTGGGGACTGTGTGGCAAATAAGCGCTCACCTGCTCCTCTGCTGGCCCCTTTATTGCCGAGATGGTATTAGCCTACTCCTCTGGAGGAATTGTGGCTCGGGACTTTTATAAGCAGTAGACTCAATTACGCTTCTTATGAGCTCCCTAAACTTGGAAATAGAGCTAAATAAGGAAATGCATTAGTCAAAGTCCCCCATAGCCTCCTGTTCCGCAGTCTCCCCCACCTTTCTTTCTTGGGGTGGTTTCATTGCATTACTAAGACACCAACTGTGGTAACCACAAACAGGGGCTGCATTCAGAGAAAAAGAACAGAGTGAGAGAACAAATGCTGATCCTAACTTCTCTGAGAATGGTTAGTACACGGGTGGGTGCTGTGGCAAGCTATGGCAAGTATGGCCACTAAAACACTACAGAGGGTGCAGTTCTACTGTGAGATTGGAAGGAAATAACACATCTCATAGATTTTCAGGTTTTAGCTAAAACACAAAATAGTAATGTTGCCAGTATCAGGGATCTTCAGAGTGACCCCAAGAATGAGTAGTAACAAAGAAAAAAGATAACCATCTGAAAGCAGAGAGAATCCTCCAGAAGCAGAATGCATCTGGAATCTGTCTAAATTTATAAATACATAAAAAAAATCAAGCGTCTATGAGAGTATGTGAATCAAGTCTGGTAGGAAAGCGGACAGAAAAGAGGGTCACTCAGAGACACATGAGCAGCACCTTTCCAGGGATTTTTGAAGCCTGGGCATCTACTCCATTGTTCTCAGTAGATAGGAAGTTGGCCGCTCTACAGTTTTATCTTCACATAGATGGGAACCCGGAGGGAAGAGGAGAAGAAAAGGAGAAGCAGATGATGAAGAGGAGGAAGAGCATGGGATGGAGATGGGCAGGTTTGCTGACTCTTCAGTCCACCCCAGTCCCTGAGATGAACAGCTCTGGTGCTTAGCCTGGGTTTTAGTGTGGCCTCCCAGCTACAGTCTGCTTACCATGGCCCCTAAACCATGTTTTATATCACATCCAAGAGTGATCTTCAGACAAGAGGCCTCAGAGCTACCTGGGGGAATTTGCTAGAAAGTCAAACTTGGGTCCCTGGTCAGTCCCGCTGAATCAGGGACTTAGGGGTGGGGTCCAGCAATTGTGTTTGAACTAGCTCTCTTAGAGATTCTGACCTCTGATAAAGGTTGAGAATTACTTCCCTAAACTCTAGCCAACTACCACATCTGGATTTCCCCTAAAGAAATGGCTGGAGAACTCTGTCTTCTTAAGCAAGCACAGGAGCATTCCAATTTTATATATCAGTGCTGGTAGCTTGGGGGATTTGAGGCTGTCTTCGCCTCTGAACAGTGCAGAGGCAAGTTTTTCAGTCTGAGGGGCTTGTGCTCACAGGGTAGGCACAGAGAGGATCTCCCTCCTGCTGCAGTTCCTTGGATACTCACTTCACCTTGCACCTAACATCACCATCTCCATTTTCAAATACTTGGAGAAAAGAGACTTCTACAATTTGGGAAACATTCTCATGCCTTAGTAACATGCTGCAGAAGAGTCCAGTCCACTCTTCCTAAAGACCATTCAGGACTGCCTATAATGTCCTGGTAATTGTGTAGTCTCTTTGAGGTGACAGATGAGACTAGAAACCTCTGTGACACTTCTGCCAATGGCTAAGATATATTATTGCATTTTCTAACACATCAATCAGATGTTTGTTTCTACTTTGCCATTATTGCTTCATTTTCTCTGCTGTGAACACATAGACCCGACATGCAGATAACTGTGGGCAGCACAGTTGGGTATAAAAGGGAGTTATTTAATAGTGTTATTTAAGGTGGGCACCTTATCCGTGCAAGGCTAAGGCAGTTTACAAAAGCAGAGCTCTGAGGTGGAAAGCATCAGAGAGAAAAACAACAGCCCTGACATCTCTTCAGAGGCAAGAAAGACGCTGAGTCACTGAGCTGCAACTGGAGAGAAGGCAAATATATCACAGAACAAAGGATAAACCTCCACCCTGGGTCACAGGGCATCTGCCTCAGAGATGTTCACCAACACAGAAAGATTTGTTGCTTGTGATAAAAGACATCTGTGACAAGACATTCTGAACAAAGCATCCTCTGACCCCTAACTAAACATAGCTCACTTTGTAAAAGGTTGATTTTATATAATATTGTCAAATACTATTTTTGCAGCCCTTTTAAAAAGAGCAGGGCCAGCAGGTATTATTAAATCTGTGGCAGGCATCATTCTAATCTGCACCCTGGGTAAGCACGTGAGACTGGTCCCCACTCCCCTCACCCAATTTGTTACTCAGGGGTGGAAATGAATGTCATTTAATTAAAAGAAAAGCAGCCACATTACCAAGAACCTACCATCTTCAGAAGGATGCTAAGCATCTTAAGGTGGGGGTAGAGAAAGAAAACAAAAGCTAAACAACAGAAATAATTAAATAGTGATTTAGAGTCACATTCTCACATCCAGAAAAGACACGATAAGCAGAGCTTTGGGACCAAAATGCTTATGTCTATAGAGGGTAATGTGTAGCCCACTATGGCAAAAGAAACCACAGAAGAGATGAGCTTGGCTCTGGTGGGTAAAGTATCACAGGGTAGTTTGGTAGAAAACACGATCATAGTGACACAACGGGTTCAAGCCACAGTGTTCTGGGGATAAAGTCCTGGGAAGTAGCCAACTCATGCAATACGTAATATGGCGGTTTGCAGACTCACTTCCACCCCTTAGTAGCCTATCATCTCTGCTGGGTAAGCCACCTCAGCACCCTTTCCCCTTTCCCATCACAAAACCTTGCACAGGACAGGTACTCATGCTTGCAGATGTACAGTAGGGAGGCATCAAGGCAGGAGCCAGAAATCCTGCAATGTCTTTATGAATCACTCCTCCTCTTTGGGGCCACTTTGGACTCCATTTCTGCACCTTTGCCTAAGTGTCTCACCACATCAGTGCATTTTTGAAACCTAAATTCTTGCAGGGCCTTTGTCCCAGAGCTTTGTGTCACACTTAGTTTGTAGGGAGAATGTATTTGGCACATGATATAAAAATGCGACGGTCGTTGTCCCGATGCATGTACTTGTAACCAGATTGAAGAGACCTTGAGAGATGGTGACAGTGTCTTCTCTGGCTCTGTAACTTCTGAGGCTATTCCTCTGTTTACCATCTGTTTAAACTGCAGGACAGTGTTCTCTTTCAAGCACCAGCAACAAAGACCAATTCAGAGTCAAGAGTCAGAGCACTGGTCCTCAAAGAGCAGACCCTGGCCCAATAGCTCTCAGAATACCCCTCTTCCACCTCCTGAGTCCGGAAGTGTGGGATTTGTTTGTGATAAAGCCTCCGCTGAATCTGGTTCTTGACAGTGATTTAGAGTCACCTATGAATTTGACCGTGACCTCCTGTTTATTGCAGCTTGCCAGCGTATTCTGTCTACTGGACAGATCAAGGGGCTCCTAGGGCTTGGGCTGGCTGCTTTAGAACTACAGAAGGTCAAGTCCCTAATTAGCGAATCTGCCCAGAGTTGTTGCCTTCTGTGAGGATTCTAGCAGGTCCATTTTGACGGGTTTTCACTGAGTAATAGTATAATGGTTACAAGTGCAAGTGCAGTGCATATTGTTTCTACTGGACTGGGTTGTAAATAAGTCATACACCCTTTGAAAGTGAAGGGGGATGATGGGTGAGGAGAAGGACCTATTGGGAGCTGGGTGAGGGAACACAGACCTATTTTCAAGCTCTATCTTTTCATTTTAGGGAAGCAGGCAGTTCCTCAAGGGAAAAACTGAAGCCATGATGGATTCTGGGCCTCAGCAAGATCAGAGCTTCAGGGCTGGTGAGACGGCTCCTCAGGTAAAGGCACTTGCTGCTAAGCCTGATGACCTGAGTTCAATCCCTGGGATTGATCCCGCAGGGTGGAAGGAGAGAACTTCTTCTGCAAGTTGTCCTCTGAGCGCCATACGCATGCTGTGTCACTTGCAACCAACCTTCCAACTAAATAATGTTTAAAACGCTAATTCAAAAATTAAAACAACAAAAAAAAAGATCAGAGCATTTGAGAGGATCAGATGGAGATGTTTCAGCAAACTGCACCCATCACTCTCTATGAATTTCATTCAAGCAGACACAACATACACACAAGGAGCAACAAACAGAGCATTGTGTTCTGGGTCTGTCCCCCTTACAGAAACCAAAAGAAAAACCACAGTTTGGCTGGAAGGATGAGGACTGGCCAGGCCAGGGTGTTCTCTTTACTATTCTATGAATGCCTGGGCCGATTCCTTCCTTAATCACAGGTTCCAAGACCCCTCGCCTTTTCTAAATCAATTCAGTGCTGCAGGGATGCATCACAGAGTTGGGGGCCTGGGATCCTTATGCATTCACAAGCTGCTGCTTCTTAAATTAAACTTTTCTCTGACTGCATTTGTAGGGATTGTAGCGATGGCTCAGTCAGCAAAATACCCAAGGTACAAACGAGAGGGCTTGAGTTCAGTCTCTAGAACCTATATGACAAAGTTGGCCATGGCTGTGCATGCTGGGAGTCTCAGTACAGGGGAGGTAGAGACAAAGGGGATTCCTGGGGTTTAGTCACCTACCCTACTTCATGAATTCCAGGCCAGTGAGAGACCCTGTTTCTCAAAAGACAAGGTGAATGGTACTAGAGGGGTGACAGGTTGGCTTCTGGTCTTCACACACTTGCATGCACATGCACACAAATAAACACACGCACACATTCTGTGATTGTGTTTGCATAAAAACAAATATAACACAGATGGTTTCATTGTTATATTCTCTTTTGCTTCTGATTCGGAATCAAGTAGTTCAGTAGGCCCCTCATGGGATTACACTTCCTATAACGACATACTCTAGGCCAGGCATTTTAATAACAAAAATGTATTTCCCTTGCACATATATAGGCTGGACATCCAAGTCCAAGACGGAATCATGAAGAGGCCATGCTCTCTTGGGAAGTGGTAGGAAAGGCTCTGTTTTAGGCTTTCTGAGTTCTTGGGTAATGGAAGCTGGACTCCAAACTTTGCGTTGCATTCCTCCTATGTGTATGTCTGTCTTGAGATATTTCCCCTTCTATACTGATGAGGCCCACCCTATTATGGTCTGACCTCATTCTGCTGTAACTATTTTTGCTAAGTGGACTTGTTCTAAATACAATCATGTCCTGGGGTATTAGGGATCAGAATGTTTGCATATCTAATTGGGGACATAACTCAGCCCATGACTGGACCCAGCCTGGGTCTAATGGGCAGTTTGCCCCTGTGAAGCCTCCTCTAGGATTCTGCAGGTGTCATGGAAGTCTGGTATCTTAAGGAGCAGGAGATAGGAGGTGAAGGCCCTGGAGGTGATGGGGAAAGGGGGAATTTGTTTCTTGTTTTTTTGTGTTTGTTCCAGAAAAGGCTTGATGATTTACTATAAGCCAATTCAAGCAAGGTGAAAGTTAACTTCTCTCAGAGTCCTACTTCATACAGGCCCAGCAAGAACACCAACCCTGATCAAACCTGCCCCAGGGTCCCACTCTGTCCAGTCCATGGATTCCATCTCATTATTTATCTGTTCCTCTACTTCCTCCTGAGCATTTCCTAGAACTAAGGAAAGAAACAGCTTCTCTGTTTTAATCTATTCCTCATATTTTTTTTTCCATGTTAACCTCTCTTTCCCTCTACAATCCATCCTCTTCCCCTAGATCTTAAGTGATGATGTAACGCATAGCAGGAGGATAGAAATCTGCTTGTCTCCCCCTACGACCAGCTTCTCCTCACCTCACCTGACTCCTCTTTCCTTTATTGGACCAGAGAGAAAGAAAGCAAGGGAAACAGAGATACCTGAGATTAGTAGTTCCCATTTTCTGGCTTTAATTTTTTTCAAGGCACTATCAGTCAGTGTAACAAAAAGACCTCTGGATTCTTTCTCAGTCTCTGGCTCAATACTTTCATTCCCAAAGGATTCTCTAAATCCAAACAATGTGTGGGCCGCCCTCCTGTTTCCCCTACCTCACCCCAAGTTCAGAAGGAAAAAAATCACCCCATACAAAAAAAAAAAAAAAAAAAAGCTGAATAAAAGTGCCACAGCCTAAGGGACCCACAGAGTGAGAGGTGAGGACAATCTGTGAACATTACCTGTCCATTTAAATTCCAAGAGCTCCGGTTCATTTGCAGACACACAGTCTGGTCTGGCCAAGCCCATTCAGAGTCCTACATGTGAACGTGAGCCTCAGACATTGTTAAAAGCACCAGTGACAATGGTGGTCAAGCTGTGTGGAAAGCTGACTGTCTGTGAGACTGCTGCCCGTGAGCAGGCAGGGGTAAATGAGCCACGGCTTCTGGGGTATGCACACGGAGGGCCGGTGGGAACTACCTTGGGCAGGCTTCTTCTCTCCGCATTAATTATGATGAAGTAACAGCAGTGCTATACTGTGATGCCTATGCCTTAAGTTTTTGTTTGCTGAAAAATCAAATGGCATTTCTAAGACTATGAGCAAGTCGAAGGGATGAATTTCTTTTCACTGTGGACTTAAGCGTATTTTAATTTCTGTTTAGGACTGATGCTGGTGGTGTGTGTATACCTGCGTGTGTGACTGTGTGTGAGAGTGTACGTGCCTGTGTGTACACACATGCAGAAGCTAGAGGGTGACGGTGAGTGTGTCTATCAGTCTTCACTTTGTTTTGAGACTCACTCAACCTAGAGTTCATGATTTGACCAGACTATCTGGCTAGTGAGCTCCGGGGACCCTCCTGTCTCTGCTCCTTCAGAGCTGGGATACAGATCCCTGCCACCACACCCAGGTTTTCACGTGAGTGCTGGGGGATCCAAACTCGGGTCCTCATGTTTGCATAGCAAACACTTTACCGACTGAGCATCTCTCCCGGCCCCTTAACTATCCTACTCTTGAAAGAGCTTATGTTGGAGAAGTGGTCGTTTTGTGACAAGATGGAAGGAATCAGCACAGCCCTGTTAGTCAGACTCTGATTCCCACAGAACTTAGGTGACACAGCGACCATACACCCAAAGAGAAAGCAGCATGAGAGGTGATCTAGGTTGCATTTCTAGCTCATCCTCTTTCCCTTATGGTATCTAGCAATTAAGAAAAAAAAAACAAAAACAAAAACACAAGCCCTAGAGCTCTTGCTTGGACAGTACAACTGGTGGTTTAGAATGAACAGCCTGGGATACCCTCAAATTCCTTTCCAAATGTCTCCACTGGCGCATCACACACAACACTAACCACAGGCAAGTCATACAACTGGGGAAACAAAAGCTCAAGTAACCAGCAGCTCAGGTTCCTAGCCAGGCCAGAAACTTCCAGTCGCATAGGGGACAGGAATAACACCTCAGAAGTGTCCCAGAATTCCCTAATAGCAGTCTGCCAGCCCTTCCTTACTGCAGAGACCCTGAACCCCCATGGAAACGCCATGTTCCTCTTTGCTTCTATGAGCTTGACTCTTCTAAGTTCCAAATATATATGGGGTCACACTATATTTGTTTTTCTGTGCCCCTTATTTAACTTAAAACAATGTCCCCCAGGTTCACGCACACTGTTGTAAGTGGCAGTATTACGTGTTTAGTATAACAGGATGTATACACTGCATTTCCCCCTCTGTGTGTATAGCACTTCTTTATCTGCTCATCACTGATGGACCCTCAGGCTGCTTCCAGTACATACTGCTGCAACGAACACGGGTGTTCGGAAACACGGAGTTGCCATGGCACAGTTTCCTATGTAACTGCACAGAATCCTAGCTGATATTGACCCCCTGACATGGGCAAAAAGGAAACTGAGCGTAACTCTCCTGCAGAGAAGAGAAAGCAGCTTGCCATCTGTTGGTGCTGCTGATAACCCTACCACGAAAGGATCATTTTTTTGCAATGCAGGGGAAAACTTATGCTGGACTAAGAAAATATCCTTTATACTTGATGTAGGAGATGAAGTTCAATTCTATCATCGCTTCCCTGTAGACACTGATGATCTCAGCAAAGGCTGGATCATTAGTACGAGAGAGAGGCTGAGGGTGGCGAATGTGTAGCAAAGACATGGTAAGCCAATCTGCCTCCCTATGTCCACAGAGCATAGGTTCAAGTCCTGCCCCAAATTCAGTAGAAGTGCGTGCTAGGAAGAACTTCTGCATTATTGCCTCGCTCTGAACATGGGAGGTCCCGTCCCCTCTGTCACATGCCCACAAGCAGCCTCTCTTTGTGCTGTCTCCCACAAGGATAAATATGACATTAGTTCAACCCGATCCCGGGCCTTAGAATCCCATTCAGAGCAGAGGGTCGGGGGAACAGAAGAGAGGAGAAAGAAGCTGAGCCTACTTGGTAGGTCTATATAGAAAACTCCAGGTTTGTGGAAGAAGAAAGGCTAAATCTGGAAGATGAGGAGTAGGTGGGGAGATGGTAAGAATCAGAGGTCACTGGGTCAGAGAAGAGGTTGGGGGATTTTTTTTTCAGGTGGCTCACAATCGAGGCTACAAAAGAGAAGGGCAGCTCTTTCAGAGAACCTTCTGGAAGGTGGAGTTGGAACTCTCCCATGAGCATTTTCTGAGGACCAATGATAGATAGAAATTGCCTGTCAGCTTTCCTGGAATTGAATGTGGTTTCCGTTGGAAATGACAACTGTGTGAACACTGGAGCTATGAAGTAGCTGCTTCTATTCTTGAGACAGGGTCTCAAGTAGCAAGGTTGGCCTCAAAGTTGCTATGTAGCTGAGGATGCCCTTGAACTTCTGATCCCCTGGCCTCCACCTCCCAACAGTGCTAGGATTTCAAGCATGTACCAGTAAACCTGGTTTATGCCATGCTGAGGATGGAACCCAGGACCTTGTGTATGCTACCCATTGAGCTAGATCACAGTGTAAGAGCTCCATTTTATATAGGCGACATGTCAAACACCTGCGTGTTTTCTGTGGGCTCTCAGTTTCTGGAGATTAGGGGCCCCTATCTACATAGCCGATTTAATTATATTCAGGAAGTTATCTTATCACAGATCAAACAGCTCTGAATCAGGAAGTCAAATGGTTGAATTTGAGTCCCCGCTCTCCCTTTTACCTGTTGTGTCCCTCAGAGCATGTCAATTAATTTCTCTGAAACCAGGGTGCTCACAAGAAAACTGGAAACAACAACATCTGCCTGATCCTCGGACCTCTGTGAGGCTCTGGTGACTTAAGAGCTTGATGAACCATGCAGAGCCACCCACACCACGACTTCCTATGGCTTCCTCTGCTGCAGAATATTCTGGTGCTCATGGCCACTGCTTCTAACTGGCGGCCTCCAGACTGACCCTGCCTAAGGCTAACACTGTCTCTCTGTCCTTCCTGCTATGTTCTCTGAGATGGGAGCCAGAGGAGAAATAAATTCAGTCCCAGGAAACCTACTGGGAACAGGACAACTTCCCTGCCTCATGTCACCCAGAGCTGATTCAGTGAAAACGCTGGAGGGTGTGACGGGTGCAGGCCACATTCCCCAGAGTCTGGCCAATGCCCAGTCACCGCACCCTGCGCTCAGGGTGACTTCACTAGCTGGCTTGCATTTCAGTAGACAGCTCTTTGTGAAAGGCCATCTTGTGACTCTTCCTAGGAGTGTTTCATTCATGCTGGCTGAACTTCTTTCTTCTTTAGCTCAACATTAACTCTACTCAGCCCAAGACAAACCCAAAAGAATCTGAACCAGACAGTGGTGAGCGCAGGTCCTGCACACTCCAGACTGGTGCCGAGGGGAGTTTCCAATACCAGCATCTTCTTCACTCACAGAGATGATGGTAAGGGAAGAGCCAAGAGCTTGCGTGGGTCTTCTGAATTCCCTTCTTGTAGACATGGTCTGTCCCTGGACCTGTGTTGCCCTGGGAAAAGGAAGCCAGGCAGATGTCTGATTTTGGATACAAGATAGGGTCTTTTCTTTTTGGTTTGAGTAGCTGAGACTAAATGTCTTTTGTTCTGGTTCTCTCTCTCTGTCTCTCTCTCTTTCTGTCTCTCTCTGTCTCTCCCCTCCCCTCTCTTCGAGGCTAAGAATCTTCATCATAGATTTTCCTAAGAGACAGCCTGCTTTCTTTGGCCTTGGCATGGCTAGTTCTGCCCTCACCCTGTGCCAGGCCGGCAAAAGTTGGGTCCAGCGAAGCACCAGGAATCTGAATGGAGACACAGGCAACTGTTTCCCACTTTCCTGGCCGCCTCAGCACATCTGTCTTGTCCGGCCTGCGTCTAAGCCTCTTGAGCAGTTCCAGCTGCTGAGCCCCGCCCGCGGACATGGTGACATTTGGTTTCCGTTAAAACACAACCGATCAGTGTGTTCGTTCACCTGCTTCATTTTTTCCCCTCCTTGTAAAAATAAGGGCAGGCAGAGGTGGTCGAAACCTGCTGCTGCCGTTCTGGAGACTTCCCATTCTGCTCCAGTGACTTCAGGACTTGGCTGGGCTTCTGCTGGATCCTCCGAAGCCACTTGATTTCCTGTGTATTTCCAGCACTCAGCCAAAAAGAATGTACAGTATGAAAAAAATGTGGATTACCCTCAATTGCAGACCCTCTGGAAAAAAAAATATAATATCTGGAGGGCTTCTAAATAAAAGAAATAATTACAACCTGCTGAGTACCGCACAGAATCTATGAAACTTGACCTTTTCCAAAATATCATAGTATTTCCTGTGGCTTCTGTAGGCTAAGCTTTCATGGATTTATAAGTATGTGTCCAACACAGTCCCAAGGGCTCCATTTAAAAAAAAAAAAATCCAAAAGTCAGATTTGAAAAGCATACAAACACATCCCCTTGGAAGCTAGCAACTCAAAAGGTGTTAAGTAAAAAGCCAGCTGGAAAACTATAGGTTGGCAACTGTCAGAGGTGGTGGGCCACGTGGGATTTTTTTATTTTTTTTTTCATTAATGAATGGAAGTTTGGTTTTCTAGCTCACTGCCCAATCCTTGACTGTCAGATTCTGAGCACGCTGGGTGTGCCCTGCCCAAATGAACAGCCACAGGTTCTGACTGTGCTGTGGGTGGAGTGGGCTTAAGAGATTCAAGAGCCGTACACAGCGCCTCCAGAGTTCCTTGTGTAAACACGGTTAAGAGCTGGAAAGAGCAAGACAGAAAGTGCTCTGACCTGAAAGTACCCACGATCGAAGATCCAGACTCTTGCTTGCCTGGCTAGAGGGAAAATAGAAACTTCCTGAAAGAGACACTTAAGGAGATAGAAGCTTCTACTGACTTCTCCAAAGAAACGATTCTAGGCCTGGGTTTCCTATGCATGGTGCCTGCTAAGGCTTAGAGCTGGCAGCAAAGGTGATACGGAGGAGGGTGATTAACTGGATACTGATGTTCAGTAGACCACCTCAAATGCACGGTCATAAAAAGTATCTTATTCTGACTGGTCTGCATAATAATACAGATTTTTTTGTTGTTGTTTTATTTACCTGTGTGTGTATGTGTCTGTTCCTACGAATGTGGGTGCACTTGTGGGCACATATGTTCGGCCACCAGAAGGCAACCACAGTGTTGATCCTTATCGCTTTGCATTTTTTGAGAGAGGGTCTCTCACTGGGCTAGAACTTGCTAATTGGGCTACCTGTCTGACTAGCACGCTCTAGAGGCCTTCCTGTCTATGCCTCCCCATTGCTAAGATTATATAAGTGTATATTGCCAAGCCCAGATTTAAAAAAACCAAACCAAACAAACAACAGCAACAGTAACAAAGCACGAGTTCTGGGAATAGAACCCAGGTCCTCATGCTCCCACGGCAGGCATTTTACCTGGGCTGATCTAAGTACTCTGCCTCTATAAATCAGATCATTTTTTGAAGAATAATTTCAAGTTCGTGCTCTACAATGTTCACTTTTTAGTTAAGCCCTAGAAGTTAGGGACCTGATGTTCACTGAGGACAAGCTGGAATCCCATAGAGTACTATTAGGATTACTCTGAATGAAACGGTAAGCAGAAGTGAAAGATTCACGATGGTTAGTGTCAGCCTTGAACACACTGTGAATTGGCTCCCGTGGCCCCTCAGAGGCCACTGCTCACTGATTTCCATCCCTTTCTCCTCAACAGGAGGAAGGACTCACTACGAAAACTCAGCAGTGTCTCAGGCTGACAAAAATTCTCCTTTCTTTTTAACATCTTAAGCATAAGCAGTTTATAGTTAGGAATATATATGTATATACACACACATTTGCATGTAACAATAATTAATGAGAAAGGAGGCCATGAATTTGAAAGAGAACAAGGAGGCAGGCGTATATGGGGGGAGAGGGACAGGAAGGGGATTATATTATAATCACAAACATAAACGGAATAACGAAAATCATTTTAAATAGTTTGTGTGTGTGTTGCACACACAAGTGTGTCAGTGCTCACACCTGAGTGTACTCAGGCAGAGGTGAGAGTAGGACTTCAGAGGCCCTCCTCGTCTACTCTCTACAGAGTCTCTCACGGAACAGGAAGTTAAGTTTCAGCCAGGCTGCCTGGCCAGGCAGTTACTGAATCCATCTGTCTCCAGTCCTCAGGGCCGGGGCTATAGGCTCTTGCAGTGTGCCTGGTTTCTTTTAAAAATGGAGGCTGGGATATGAACTCGGGTCCTCACGCTGTCTGAGCAAGCTCTGCTTACCCATCGAGCTATCTTCCCAGCCCCTAGATTCTCATGCTCAAACTAAAACTTACCAATGACTTTTTATCCCTAAGAAACCAATAAAGTAATTTCCGTTAAGAAGGAAAGAGCTAGCTATGGCCCATCTTCCAGATAACAGCAATGCTTCAAACCCCAAAGGAAAGTGAAAAATAAAAAGCTGGAATCCTTGGGTTCAAGGCAAGTTGGTGGGGGAGATATTTTTAATTGGAAGATGAGATGTGCAACATTCCTTATGCATCAGCTTCAAAGAAGCATCAGAAACGTCCCTGAGAGATAACGTGTACGAATAGCCTGTTTCTCTCTGTGGTGTAGGCTTGAGCGAGGGAACAGAGCAAAGACAAATGGGGAATTTTACTACATTTTAAAGATTTAGTGTGTGTGTGTGTGTGTGTGTGTGTGTGTGTCCATGTGTGTCACGTCACACAGGGAGAGGTCAGAGGATAACTTGCAGGAGCCTAGTTCCCTCCTTCTATTACCCTGTGTTTTCCAGGTACCATATTCAGGTCATCAGGCTTGGGACCAGGTACTCTTATCCACTGAGCCGTCTCACCAGCGCATATATACATATACATATATGTATATGTATATGTTGTTTATGTAACCTTGACTTGATGCACAGAAATACGTACGTGTGTTTGTGAGCTATAGGTGTAATCTATTGCCCTGAGTGTGCTAAGAAGGATTCTTATTGCTGAATTACACCTCCAATTAGAACAAATATTTTAAGACATGAAGAAGAACACTGAAGATGTCCCAGTCCCCTGCCAGAGACACTTTATAAACTCTGGTTTTTAAAGGGTTGCCTCCACCACCTGAGGACTTTGGAACAGGTGAGGCTTCACTCGGCATTTGACCCATAAGAATGACTATGTGCACAAGAAGAGGTTGTCTCAGACACGCAGCAAGTGACTTCTCAGGGACACGGGTAAGCGCCACAGAGTGCAATCTGCAAATGGGCCCTGGTGAGCAGCTGGAGAAACTTTCCCAGCTCTCAGGAAGCCACAAATCAAGTAAGCAGAGACTTTATTGTTTCACACCTCTCCTTTAGGGATCTGATTCTGAGTAAAGCAACCCAGGAATAACAACAACAACAAAAAAAAATCATCTTCTTTGTTTCTAAGACTTGGCCTTTTGTTTTATAATTAATATAGATTCCCACCCAGTGCATAAATTTTTAAAACGTCATTTATATTGCATCACCCACTTGTTAAAGTTTAAAACGTTGCAAATAGCCAAGAGTTTGTGCTTTTGTTACAAGCAAGCCTGCTCACCTCTGGTCTTAATCTCTGGCAAACAGTAGCATCAGTGAACTCCTGGGTCAGTTTTGTGATCACTGCATAGGCTTGCCATTATGAAGTAAGAACAGAGAATCTGCTTTTGAGGAAGAGCCTGGCTTAAGACACATATATACAGGTGATGGGCTGAGTTGGGGTGTGTACATCTGGACAGAGTGTGTGGAAATGGATGAGAAAATCCCCTAATATAGATACAATTAGCAGATCTTGAGTACCTCTGACAGAAATCTCCAAGTCTGAAAGGCTTGGAAACCTAAAACTGTCTGACCGATGGTAGGACATTCAAAAGCTTTTAGATTTCAGTACATTTTGGAGTTTGAATTTTCAGATTAGGGATACTCAACTGGTGAAGTTCATACAATTGTCACCAAATATAAAAAGCTCTGAAGGCTGAAACACATGTGGTCCCAAGTAGTTCAGATAAAGGATACTCAACCTAAAGAGTCTTGAAGCTGTAAGGATGTTTAAGTTTATCATCTTCAGATGGAAGGAATGAGTGCAAAGGCCTGAGCCTTACTTCTGTACCTGATGTTTAACTTTGTCAACCTGACATAACATGGGAAGACATTCTAATGAGGGATCATCTTTATTGGGTTAGTCTATGGATATGTCTGTGGGAGACTGTCTTATTCAAGTACTCAGTGTGGGAAGACCTAGGCCAGTATGGGTGGCAACATTCCCTAGGCAGGGATTTCTGAACTTCATGAGAAAGGAGAAATTCAGCAGAGCACAAGCAAGTAAGCATACATGCATTCATCACTCTCTGCTCTTTACTATGCATGTGATATGATTGGCTGTTAGAAGTTTCTGCCTTGATTTTTCCACAGTGACAGGCTGAGACTGTAAGTTGAAGTAAACCTCTTTGCGCTCTAAGTTGCTTTTGGTTAGATTGTATCACCGTGACGGAAATAAAACTAAAATACCATAATTGGGCTTCTGACCTGTCCCTTAGACCAACTTTCTCCAGAGAAGGAGTCAGGCTTAATATTTCTATATTCAGGCCTCTGGGAATCTCAGTTTGTGTCCCTGCTTTGTTCATAATCCTTTAGTTCCCAGTCTCTCTATTGTGACCTAACCCTAACCCTAACCCTAAGGATTTCTCAGTGTTGAGAGGTTGCAATACAGGAAGCAGTTGGGGAAGCAGGGGCAGGTTTCAGCTGGGGGAAGATTGGAAAGGAGACTAATTTGACTTGCAGAATATTTTATGAGAGGAGCCACTTGCAGCTTCCATCACAGGAGAATGCTGATTATCTGCTGAAATACTCCCGGCTCACCTTAATCAAGCTCAAGGCAGTTGTCAACACTACGTGTCTCTGGCAGTCTTAGTACTCACTAAGTAGCTCAGGCTGGCTTTGAACTCATGGCAATCGTCTTGCCTCAGTCTCCTGAGTGCTGGGATTACAGGCATGCACTGTCATACCAGGGTGACTATTCTTAAGCTTTCAGGGCTGAGAATGGTGCTCAATGGTAGAACACTTATCTAGCATGTGCGAGGTCCCAGTCTGGATTCCTGGGACTGGAGAAAAAGAAAACTATTATTAAAACTTTAGTAAACACAAGGATTATCTGGAGAGCTTGTAAAAATGCACATTCCTATGGGCCACTCTAAGAGACCCCGACTTAGAAGCTGTGGGGCATAGCTCCAGGTTCCTGAACTTTTCTGCCCATGACTCTCTCTATTGGATACAGTTTCAGGAGCCATCTCTCAAGATCTTTCTTCACTGAACCACAGCCCTATGTGAATTATAACCTTTGTTTTCACATAATTCTGTTATGAAAATATTTGCTGTCATGAAAACTTTAAGTGTGTTTCCTATAATCTCGCTTGCACCATTAATTCTCCTAGTAAATTATATCTATAAAACACGGACGTAAAAGTTAATGCAGCCTGGACAAGATCAAATTGCCACAAATTGCCACAAGCAGCGATGAAATGTGAACTAATGAGATTTCTGTGAACACTGGCTTTTTTTCTAACTAATATCCTGTGATGGTGAGGAGTTAAAGACATCTATAAGGACTCTTAGCTATTTTCAGAGGTTAATGTAAAGGCTATTTTTGTACTAGTTAAGAGAGGAAAATTAGAGTTGATAACCAATTTATGTAACCTTTACCATAATGGACAAAGTTTGCAGGATACAGCATGCATAGACAGGAATTATCCAGGTAAACGTGTCAGTGTTATTTGTTTGTACATTGAAAGAGTCTCCCGTGCTCAGGCAATCTGATAGAGAGACTCTGCTCTGTAAGTCAAGGCATCTGAAGATTTAAATAATAACCACCACAAAAGACAATATGTAACACTGATCAAGCTCTTTCTACTTGCCAATTATTTTACATTTCTTAATTCAAAGTGTTCCTACAATATGCCTACAGATAGACACCATTGTCAAACCCACTTATAGGTGACAGACTTACAGTTCAGGAAAGATTAGGTAGTTTGTCACACCGCTAAAGAACCACATAGCCAGTCTCCAAAGCTCAGCATCCCAGACTGTTCCTGCCTCAGAGAAAGGGCTTAGTATCCTCACCAGTACCGGTCCCTTCAACCAGTAATACCGATATGCTGGGCTTCAACAAGCTAGCCAAAACTCTCAGCTTAGCAATGTGGGGAAAATACTTGTCTAGATAATTTTCTTTAGAAAAACAATTATAAATGCTTCAATATATTCTTACAAATGTAGTTTTTGATCCGATTGCACAAAATTATTCAGCCTTATTGGGATCTGGTGACTGAAGCTAGGTCCCATTCAGAGGTGGTCTCCTAGGGAGGGTATCTCTATGTACACCAGAACGAGGTGAGCGGTAAAAGAGTGCTAGAGATTCCCGTGAATAGCCATCCATCTAATCCGAATTGGTACTCAGAAAATAAGTCTAGAAAACAATTTTCTTGTTTTATTTGAAAAAAATCTTGTAAACCACTC
The DNA here is from genome assembly GCA_026225945.1 of Cricetomys ansorgei. Classification (NCBI taxonomy): domain Eukaryota; kingdom Metazoa; phylum Chordata; class Mammalia; order Rodentia; family Nesomyidae; genus Cricetomys; species Cricetomys ansorgei. Next base: position 22,155,023 of record JAMJFZ010004023.1, on the reverse strand, counting down.
AGGGAAGGCAAAGAAGCATTGAGGGCCACGGTCACTGTTTCAGAAAAAGGGAGACTCTACTGACATTCTGGTATGCATGGATCATAGCTTTGCCATCTATGTCCTGTGGGCAAAGCTATCTAACTCCATGAACAAAGCCACCCAAGGGTGACAAGTGAAGACTCAAGCCTCCTGTCTCTTCTCCACCTGTGTAGCCCTCGTTTCCACAAAGAGAATCACCTTGTTCCTCCATGGGGATTCAGCCCTTGGAAGGCATTTCAAGTCAGGCAGCGGGCAGCACAAAGAAGAACCAAGGAGAACATCATAGACCCTTGGGTGAGAGCCCCACCCTGCCCATGGCAATGACATTCCTCCCTGGGGCTCACCTATGGTTCAGATGGATCAGCCTATTTCAGCAGTGGTTTTCAGGGCTGGGGAAGATGGCACCGTGGGTAAAGAGCTTGTTACACAAGCATGAAGACCTCATTTGAGATGTCCAGACCACACACAAAAGCCAGGCATTGTGGCATTGGGCTGTATTCTCCACTGATGGGGTGACAAGGGTAAGAAGACTCCTGGGGTTCCCTGTCTAGAAGACCCAGCTGAGTCAGTGAGGACCCCTGGGGTTCCCTGGCTCAACAACCCAGATGAATCAGTGAGCTCCAGGTTCAACTTTAAAAATAAAGTGAAGAAATGATTAAGACATCTGATGTTGACCTCTGGCCTCCACATATGTACACCCCCCCAACACACACTGCATCCCCTCCATCCCTCCACTCCCCCTTGTGCTCCAACACAACACACATTGTAGGTCATACTGAGATCATGCTAAGGTAAGATCAGAACCCATATTTCACTTTGCTGGGACTGTGAGGTCTCACACTCACAAATTGCTGGTTGCCACACTTATTTAACATACCAAAGTGAACCTGGCTGCCAGCTTCTCCCAACATCCCTCCACCTCTACCTGTTAAGGTTCATTTGGCTTGCATACCTGGCCTCCTACCCTGAACTCTCCAGATCAGGGTGCTGGGCTGCTCTTCCCTATATAACCCAGCCATTTTGGGTTAGCTCTCTCTTGGTCTCCTGGCAACCACTTCAGCCCCCACCCCCACCTTCTCCTCACATGGCCCTGCAGTTAAGACTGGTGATGACCACCTTGGACTCCCCCAGATATTTATGCCCCCGGCTATGCTCTCCCTCATATCTACTACATTCTCCCTCATGTATGCAATAAACTTTCCCCTCCACCATATCTAGAAGCAGTCATATTCTTTTCTTTTTTATTTCTTTTTTTTTTTTTCATTCAGAGACTCCACGAGCAAGAAGGAACGAGAGAAGAATTTGGGGAAGAGAATCAAAAATCCAGCGTGCATTAGAAGCTGGAGAAGCTGTAAATTTTGAATTTGAGATGAGCAGCATCTCCGCCGGACTTGGAGAATCAGGAGGAAGCAGGGGAGGCCATGGGATAGCATAGGGAGAGAAGGCAGAGGCTGAGGCGGATACAAAGGAAGAACTTCGGACGAAGCGAGAAGCTTCATAGAAAACGCAGGCACAGAAGGAAATTGTCCACATCCACGAACCCAATGCTACTCAGACGCCCCCAGCTCCCCTCACTTCCTACTCCCTCGGAAGCACCGATTTCATATCTCTTGAAGGCACAGTGTGTGAAGCAGGGACGTGCGAGAGGGAAGTGTCGCGAGGGTTGTTTCGCATCTCCCAACAATAGCATTTCAATTCGGTACCTAAATAAACAATCTATTTTAGTGGCTCCCCTTTGATATCTCGAATGTTCCCTTCTGTTATTTCTGGCAGCTCTCAGTCCTGTGATGTGATTAGAGGGGACGATCACACTTACATAACAGCATCAAATTAATTTGCCGCCGAGAACAACGGCGGTAGGCAATCACTGGAGCTCTCTGATGGGCCCCTCCCCCATCCGCCTCCAGTTGATTTAAATGACATCAGGGGATTAGAGTGAAGTCGGTCAGTAGAGCGATGCTGGGAAAACAACCAAAACATCCAGTCTGACCTTGTAAACGAAAGAGGAGCACAATAAATAAGGAGGGTTCTGTCTCCAGGCCTGGTGCAGGGAGCCACACTGAGTCACCACCAACCCAACAAGCACTCTTCCTGCGACCAGAGAAAGAAACTTCGAGAAGCTTCGACTTTCTGAAGCTATGTTCAGATGACCAAGGGTGGTCTAAACTGAAGATGTTTGAGATCTGAATTTATGACTTTTTGTTTGCTTTGCTTTTCTTTATGGCCCCTTAAAAAATTGAAACATTTAAAAGTTGCCTTGGCTTTTTACTCTAGAAGCTCTGGCTATAAAAAGGAGAGGCAAATATCGTTTCCGGTTTTCTAAACTATGTGACAGAAGCTCAGAAAAATGCAATCCGGGAGGCTGCCAAAGGCCAGAGGTTTACAACGGAGGGTGGTGTTGGGGGTAGGTTGGAAGAAGCGACCCATGTTAGTCCTGGTCATAGCTCTTGTCTGATACCAGCGTGGACAATTATGTTAGCTTTCTGGGCCTTGGCTTTCTTATCGGGGGAGGTACATATTTTATTACCTCTTCCATTTCTCTTAAACGATTGGTTTTAACCCACCCTTTTATTTTGTTCAGTCAGCCAGCCAACAAATACTTGTTGAGCACTAATCTGTCTGAGAGCTTGGAATATCAGCTCAAGTCCCAGCCAAGAGCTCAGGTCCCAGTGGGGGGTAGAAATGAAAACAGTCCCTTGCCTGGAGGGCTCAGGGGATACACCCACCCTTCATCCATTATTACTATTAAATCTTACAACCGGGACTGGAAAGGTGGGTACAGTGCTTACTGAGCAAATATGAGGTCCTGAGCTCAGATGCCCAGAGCCACCTGAAAAGCTCAGTGTGGTGCTTTGTCTGTAATCCTAGTGCTGGGGAGGCAGAGACACAGGGATCCCTGGCCAGTCAGTCTCTTTACTCTCTGAGCTCCAGGCCAATGAGAGGCCCTGTCTCAAAGGGGGAAGGGTGCTCCTAAGGATGACACCTGAGGTTGTCCTCTGTGCGCTCCAGTTCCACACATACTAAAATATTAACTCTCACAGCCACATTGAAAAGCAGAGGTCTCAACCACCCCTGTTTTATAGATGAGGAAACTAAGCCCGGAGCCATTACATAACTTCATATCAACTCATGTTAGTGAATGATGAAACTAGATTTCAAACCCATTGCTCAGAGTCCTGTGCTCATTCTCCATTTTAAGGAGAGATGTGCTAAGTGTTACCAGCCGTGGTGGCTAGAGTTGAACCATCACACAGCTTAAAATCTTTGTTTGTTAACCATTTCATGAAGTTATCTGATTCCCTCCTGACAATGGTTTCTTGGCAAAGGTTAATAGCAGATTCTGAAATGACAGTAACTCTGCAAACTGCAGTCGGTTCTGGGATTAATGAGGAGAGACTCCAGGACCCTAAGGATGCTTTAGCCTCTCATATAAAAGACACTCCAGCCTACTTCTAGTGCCCACTACATGTAAATGCTTAAATAGCAGCTATGTTCTATGGTGTAAACAACTATAAGAAGCAAAGGTTGGTATCTGTTCAGGATACATGCAACTCTTCCTCCCAAATAGTCTCAATCCACTGTTGTTTGAATCTGTGGGTGCAAAAACTTCAGTTTATGGAAGGAAAATTGCATCTAGAGACTTAAACAATGTGTGTGTATGTAGTGTGTGTGTGTGTGTGTGTGTGTGTGTGTGTGTGTATGGGCATGCCTGCACCGCAGCACACACATAGAAGCTAGAGGACAACCTCAGTGTCAGTCCTCACCTTCCAGCTTGTTGGAAGCAGGCTTTCTTGCTCATTGATACATAAACCAGGCTAGAGTTCCAGGATTCTTCTGTCACTGCCTCGCGGTGGTGTGGTTAGAGGTGACTCCTACTGCATCTGGCTTTACGTGGGTGCCTGGGATCTGGATCCCGGTCCTCTTTGTCTACTGAGCTATCTCTCCAGCCCCCTATTTGAAGTTTCAGAATTCTCCTTCTCTCATGTTACCTACTGCAATGTCCTTATCATAAAAAATATTAATACTAGGAATTTGGTGCATCTCATATCCAAGTTGGCCTTTTAATGATTTTCCACAGAAGTGTTTGCCAATAGTGGTCAGATGTTCTTGTATTTGACTGATTTGAAATAAAATAAGTGAGAAAAATCACATTTTTATTTTACCCAAAACAGATTTTCCTGCCCAGTTCTGAAAGCAGATTGGCCTGGTTTCATTATGATACAGAATTAAATACCAGCCCAAAGTTTAATATTTGTTTGGTTTCCAAACTAAGCATGGTATCGGATGTCATTTAAAAGTGTGTTTTATAAATTGTCATTATTTACATAATTAAAGTAAATCAAATCATGTGCATCACTTGTTAGATGGAACTCATTCAAAATTTATTATTATAATCCATGACTATTAGTAAATATTGTATTCAATTAATTTTGTAATGAAATTTTTAATATATACTTATCTAAAATGGCATACATTTAAAAACATTAAATTACTTCACCTTCCTTGTAAATGCAAAATGATCAGATGATTAAAAATTTCCATAACAAAAATTAGTATAAGATTAGCTCACAAGTTTAAAAAAATGGTTGGGGAGGCTGCTGTAGACTCTGGGTTTCTGTTTCTGGCTTCATTTTACCTCTATGCTCTTCTTGAAGACAGAGGAACCTCTCAAGCCTACTGACCATCCTTTTTCTCCTCTGTATTTCAATCTTTCCCTTGCCCCTTTGTACTTTCCTCTATTTTTAAACCTCTTCAGGCTACGAGTTTTGCTAGTGGGCTAGTCAATCCTAAACACTATCAAGAAATCTCCATCTGAGCCCTGTGTGTGTGTGTGTGTGTGTGTGTGTGTGTGTGTGTGCATGGAGGCCAGAGCTCAGTGGTCCTGCCCGTCATTCCTCAGGAGCTGTCCACTTTGCATTCTGAAACAGTGTCTCTCATTGGCTTGGAATTCACCAAGGCTAGCTAGCATGAGAGTCTCAGGGATCTGCCTATCTGTGCCCAGTGCTGGGATTATAAAGGAGCAGTACTATATACCAGGCATTTTTATACTGCTTCTGGGGATCAAACTCAGGTCATCATGCTTAAAAAGTAAACACTCTACTGACTGAGCCATCTTCCTCACCCTAGTCCCATCTTTTGCTTAAGTTGTTATTTTACTCAAGTGAAATTTCTGGAAAGATGAGGTTTTAGCTATTTTCTCTTCCTTGAGGCTTCGTACCACCTGCTTCTGCCTAGAAATCCGCATAGCTGGCTGAGTCCTGTCGTTCAGGTCCCAGCTCCTCTAAGAGCTGACCAAACCTGCTGGAGTGCCCAATCCGACCCCTCTCTGCTACATCCCCTTCCTGTGATTATTTATCATCCCCTGACTGTTTCTTGATGCTCCAAAGAGGAGAGCATCGCCTGCTTCCTGAGGTGACTGCATGACATAAAACAGTGCCTGACACTCTGAGAGTGTCCTGGCATGAAAGCTTAACTGTTTGCTCTGGGCCTTTCTGCCTCTTCCCCTTTTCTACCCGCCACCTCCGAGATATCACTGCATCTCTTGGAACTCCAGTGCCATTTCTGCGGAGATGGCTAATGCGGGCCATCTAGTGTCACTTGGATACGCATCTCTTGCCGCCTGAGCACTCTTTTCAAGGTAACCTAGTCCTTGTGCGCACGGCTCTTCAGGCAGGGTCTGTAAGTTGACAGAGATATTACTCCACAGGCCACACTTTCCTCTGAACCACGCACCAGTGACTTCCCACATTTATCTGCAGCACTGGAGTCTTCTGACATCTTTTTCAAACCACCTTCCAGATGCTTCCTTCCACTTGTTCACCTCTACCATCTAACACGGTCTGTCCTAAGACAGAATGGATACTCAATGAATGCTCTGTGCAATGAGAGACTGTATTGAGGGACACCAGCCTCTGATAGTCTGATAGTCTCCCCATGCCTGCTAGATACAAAAGCAAGCTCACCTATTTCGTCTCTTTCTTTTTTCAAAGTTGTAGTGGCCATTTGCCAGGTTGGGAGCACAGTAACACGTTTGTAACACATTCTGTGTTTCGGTCAACAGCTTCGCAATTTCACCTTCAGTTCCTGGGAACTGTTGGGCGGATGCCATCAGCTCCAGTGATTTATTTACACCTCGAGTGTCATCCTAGGACATCTTGTCCATTCATCTCTGCTTGTTCCAGGCCTTTAGACTTCTCTGTTTTCAAGAACAATTAGAGGGAATGAAGGAGTTTCCCTTTTCATCTCTGTGGCATCAGAGAGTGCAAGGAACTGGCCATGATTCTCTCAGAGACTTTTGCTCATTGTTAAAGTGGTCATGAGTGGGTCCAACTGATCTGTTTCACCCATTTTTCTCCCTGCCATTGGTTGCTACATTAAAAATTATGCTTTTTGATTGGTCTGCTGGTGTGTCCAACTTTTATGATACTGAAACATAATATGGTTGTTTAGGAAGTTTACACTGGAGAAACATGCAATTAAGTTACAGGGAATAAAAAAAAACTAAAAAGAAATCATGTTTTAACTAAGTCTATGATTTTATATTAGACTGTGAGCTGTCCTTGGGTTACGTGCAGACAGTGGGTCACAGGTCAGACATGCATGGGCCTCAGAAGGTCAACAAAAAGTTATTCTCAAGTTACTTTTGCTAGCACTCTACTAATTAAGTGTAATAAAATTATAGCTGGTGATGAAAATGGATTAATGAGCTTTCATACTCACCAGTTTCTTTATTCTTTGCTAAGACCCTTGACAGGCTGATAGGACAGGTTAGACAGGGATCGTTCAACAGACAGGGAAGCTGAGATTCAGATTGGTCAATAGATTTGGTGCTCACATTACAAGTTCACAGTGGAGCTGAGACAGACACTAGTCCTTCCATCCACAGTCCAGTGGCTTCTCTCTTCACTGTACTTTGATTCAGTTGGACTGAATCCACCTATTATCATCCAAACAAAGGCCCCATGAACTTTCATCAGAACCATGGAAAGAACTGATGGACGTCCTCACGGTTTGGTTCAACAGCCATATGCTTTTAATAGTTCATGTAAAAAAAAAAATTACTCTGCTAAAAACTATTTCCCCAGGAAGGCCTGAGAGGACCCACAGAATCCAGCCCTATAGAGCCTAGCAGGAACTCTGTAGGAGGGCCAATGTCACAAGACACATAAATACATACATACAGCCTTAAACTTTACAAGGCTTAAGAGATGTGTTTGGGCTTTTTCTTTAGTCTCCCTGAATTCTTACTGTAGGACCCTCAGCTGGAACCCAGAGTGAGGTGAACCACGATCACATGTAGTAAAGAATTCTTCACCAAGTGGGGAGGGGAGAGTAACCTTGAGTCTGTAGCAGCCATGGTTCCCATGAGGAAGCCAGGCAGCTGGAAGGAGGACCTACCAGTATTTTTCAGGATCACATTTTGCTTGCAACCCCAGCTCCAGACCTGGAACATTGTCCATCTCGGATTTACCCATAAACCAAAGAAATCTGCTTCTAATGTAATCTGACATTGTCCTGCTCTCTGATTAACCACTTCTGGGTAGGCCCAAGGAAGTGCCTGCCAAATGGTGCCCCGTGGATCACAACTCCTGCCGATGTCATTCCTCTTTCTACCTCCTCTTCCCCCAAATGTTAGTGCTGGGTGAGGCGATCTGCTGAGCCACAGGATTTCACTACATCTGATGCAAAGATCCAGGGAAACTGCTGCTTGCTCTCCCATTTCCTCTCAGGGAAATAGCAAATGATTTGTTATATTTAATTTATTTAATGTTTTCTTCAATTTGCCTATCATGCAGTAACTCAGAGTTTTTATTTTTATTGTGTGTGTGTGTGTGTATGTATGTGTTTGTGTGTGTGTGTATGTATGTGTGTGTATGTATGTGTGTGTGTGTGCGTGTGTATGTGTGTGTGTGTATGTGTGTGTGTATGTGTGTGTATGTGTGTGTGTGTATGTGTGTGTGTGTATGTGTGTGTGTGTGTATGTGTGTGTGTGTATGTGTGTGTGTGTATGTGTGTGTGTGTATGTGTGTGTGTGTATGTGTGTGTGTGTCATGAGTGCCAAAACCTGTTTGTGGGAGCCAGAGGACAACTTGTGGGGAGTCTGTTCTCTTCTATCAGGTGAATCCTGAACATTGAAGGCTTGGCAGCAGATGTATTTATCCACTGAGATAGCTTAGCAGCTCAGGTTTGCATGTATGTTTGTGTTTACATGAATGTGTGTGTGTGTGTGTGTGTGTGTGTGTGTGTGTGTGCCTGAGCATGTGGAGGCTAGATCCAACCTTTGGGTGTCTTCCTCAGTTATTATCCCCCCTTCTTTTTGAGATCCAGAGATCTCTAATTCAGTGAGGCTGGTTGACCAGAAAGCCCCAGAGATTCTCCGGCTTCACCTTTTCAGCACTGGGATTACAAATTATATATATATATATATATATATATATATATATATATATATATATATATATATATATATATATATATATATCACTATGCCTGGCTTTCTAAACCTGGGTTCTAGGGATGGAACCAGATCCTCATTCTTGTGCAACAAGTCCTTTACTAACTTAGCCATCTCTTCAACCCAATAACTAGGTAGTCAAACATGTTTAAATGTGTATATGTGTTTTATAGTTTCAAATTTGAAACCCAAATTTGAAAGTTTAATCTTTTTAAAACATGGTTTCAATTTGCTTCATTACAAGCTCTCTGAGATTTAACTCTTTTTTTCCTTCTTCTAATGAGGGGGAGTTCAATGTGGGCTAAGCATCTTCTGGTACCCAGATGATCATCACCCGCATTAGGAGTGTTTGTTCATGAAAGAAGCCTTGGTATGGGACTAAGGAAGGATTTCCTTGGTCTGTTAATTGACTTGGAATAATTCATTAGCCGATACTCTGGGTTGTGAATTTCTCTGGCAAATCCCAGGTCACCCTGACTTTCCGTGTTAAAGATAGTGGTTTGGTCCTTGTATGAGAAGTTCGGGAGGATAGATTAAAGCCCCTTACCACTGTTACCCTTCCATAAGGGAGCTTGTTAATAAAGAGCTCTTCGAAGCCTTTCCTTTGTGCAGATACTACATGAATATTTATGGAATATTCCATCTGTAAACAGCATTAAAATATAAACAGAGCATACCAAGAAATGGGAAAGCCATTTCCACCTGATACATAGCACTGCTGTGAAATGCAGTGTTCTGTCCCCTGGTAAGAGCTCCTGGACAGCAAAGAGAGAGAAGTCATTTGCCTAACAAGCCAGGGGGCTACAGATCCTGGAATCAGGGCTGTGGTTGGTGGTTCCCATTAATCAAGAATTCTGGGTCACTGGATCTAATGCATATTATCCACACACACTGGTGCCTGATATTTGTAACCACTGGGGTTAGTCCTGTGAAGATGCTGTGTTTGTGGTTAGAACATGGTAAAACATTAGAATTGTCATGTGGTTCTGTGTCAATTTGGGCTATTCCAAATTTTTGGTGGCCTTTCTCCCTTCAGGCACATGGGATGGTTTCAAATACAGGATTGTGATTTACATGTGAAGTTCTAACCAGCACAAGAGCAGGAGACGGGGAGAGGGAGCTGGAAAAAATTTCTCAAGAGACCAACTTCTGCAGACTTCATGGGCAGCAATATGATTCTTTTGAGGTAGCAGGATGGAAAATATCAGGTGGAAATTGATGTGTTCACCAAGGAAACCCTCCATTTACCAGTTTATGTGAATATATATGTGAATATAAATATTTGTGTGAAAAAAAATATATATATGCACACTCACATCACACTCACATAAACATACATATATATTTCTTTTTTTGAGACAGGGTCTTATGTACCCTGGGCTGACTTTGAACTTCTGATCCTCCCAAGTGTTGAGATTATAGGCTTATGCCACCACAACTGTTTTTATACAATGCTGGGGATGGAACGAGAGCTTTGGATTTGCTAGGCAAACATTCTACCAACTGAGTCCCATCCCCAGCCCCCATGGCTGTGCACTGCCAATTCCAAACCTCTGGTACTAATCACAGGTGTGTTAGCAATTTTCAGAGGATTAGCATACAATAAAATACTCTCAACAAGAAAACCACCCAGAACGTAGTGAATCACCCTTTGATGATTCAGGAGGCGCTTTAGGATTCTGTCCTGCCTTAGGGTCAGCAATGCAAACATCAATTAGTTTATGGTGAGTGTGTGGAAGAGCTTGTTTATGATGAGTCCTAGTTGAGAAAGTTCTGGACAATCATCTTTCATAATATTAAAAAGTAACCATCTTCCAACCCAGGCCTTTTCCTTGGTGTTGTTTTCAGCCCCAGATGTCGCTTCTATTCTTTGCAGAAATGATACTTTTATCAGCATTAAGATATGCTACTAGGTCTGACTAAAATCTTCTCTTCTCTGGTACCATTTCTAGTATAGACTTCTGTTTCCTCCCTGACCAATTACATACACCCATACACCCACATCACTATCTGGAAAGTCTGACCTGACAAAGCCGACAAAATTAGTATATGAACCATGTGGAACCATGTGGAATACGCCTTATTTATTCCCAATGTTTCTGAGAGTAAGAGACGGGTCCATTGTAGTCAAGAGACTCTAGCTTAATTTAGGTAGTTCCCTTCTTGCAGGCCATGAAGTTAGTAATAAAGAAAAAGTAGGGCTGAGGTGGTTCAATGGGAAGTACCTGTCTAGCACTCATAAGCCAGGCCTTTGTTCCACAGCAACACACACACACACACACACACACACACATACGCACACATACACACACACACACGCACACACATACATACACACACACATACACACACACACATATATACACACACACACACCATATACACACACACACACACACATATACACACACACACATACACACACATACACACACACATGCACACACACACATATATACACACACACATATACACACACACACACACATACACACACACATACACACACATACACACACACACACGCACATACACACACACATGTATACACACACACGCACACACATACACACACATGTATACACACACACATACACACATGTATACACACACACATACACACACATATACACACACATACACACACACATGTATACACACACACGCACACACACACATACACACACACATGTATACACACACACACGCACACACACACATACACACACATGTATACACACACACACACACACACACACACACACACACACACACACAGATAGAGAGAGAGAGAGACAGAAGGAAAGAGAGAAAAACCCAGAGACTCAGTCTAGTCCTTTCTTGGCCACTTTTAAAAAATAAATTAATCCAAAACATCTGTAAGAATTTTTTTTTTAAACTCAGGTGTCTAGAATGTAAGGAGACAAAAGACAGGGGATAAATAAGGTTTTAATAACTACAATTTGAAACATAAATTTGTAGCAGAAACAAAAACATTATAAAACAACAACAACAAAATAACAAGAAACAATCAAACAGCAACAAGAAACCAAATTAAGCAGGTCGGAAGCTTCATTTCCTCTGGTGATTTTTCTTTTGTCTTTCCCTGAGGAATGGGATTCCTGTTTGAGCCTCATCAGTGTTTCCCAAAGCAGGTCTGCCCTCAGTGAGGGGATGGCAGGCAGGTGGAGTTTTCTGAGATGCTCAGCTCAGACCTAGATTTACTCAGAAGTCTCAGATCTTTCCAAACGTTGGGAAGCCTTCACCTAAGTGGAGACGGTGCTACACGGCTTAGACAACTGAAGACTGATGTTCTGGTCGGCTTAGGCACTGCCCAGCCAAAGTGTAAATGTCACTGAAGATGTAGAAGGAATGGGACACCTCGCTGTACCAGTGACTGTGTAGTTAAGAAGGTGCATCATGGGCTGGGGAGACAGATCAGCTGATAAACTGAGGACTTGAGCTCTGCCTCAGAGCTAACTTTAAAACAAAACAAAATAAAACTTGAAAACAACAACAAATAACAACAACGAAAACAAACCAAACTGGGTGTATTGGCACGTTTTTCATCCCAGGGCTGGGGGTGTGGAGACAGGCAGATCCCTGAGGTTCTCTGGGGAGTCACCCTAGACTAACTGGGAAGTTCCAGACTTATGAGATCCTGTCTCAAAACCACAAACAAGTGGATGGCACTTGTCTTTACACACACACACACACACACACACACACCTGCACACACATACACATACACAAACATATATACACACACATACACACTACACACAGTGAAAAAGTGTTCACACCACCGACTAGACTACCACTATTATAAATGTGGGCACACATTCACAGGAATCTCATTAGATTTGGAGCAACTATGGTTTCGCAACCACATTTTGTTACAGATACAAGTTTAATACCATCTAACTGCTATCCTGAAATTATGTCTCCAGGAGGGATGCTGTGGGTATTTTGTAAACTACGACTGCTTCAGCTCTTTCTCTGTTAGACATGGTCTAATGGGTTTAGAAAATGACATTCAAGATGCTGCTTTCCAATTAGAACTTCCGCTACCTGATTCTTGAAGGACATAAGCAGGCTTAATTGTGTGCTCAGACATTTTATTAAGTTGTTTTGAGTGCTGAAAATCTCTTAACCTTCACATAGACCCATTTTTATAAAAAATAAATTAATTAATAAATGTTTGCAGGAAAGAGATAACCGGGTGATAACTGGGGAAATGGCATTTGATTTCAAATGAAAGTCCTATTATTCATTTCAAGAATGTGTACATTTTATCAAGCTACTGGCGTAGATGGGCTGCAGATTCTGAAAACTGACTGCATTAGGAAAATCACACAGATAATTCCCCCAAATTCCTGGGTAACAAACAGTGTGTAGCTCAGAGGGTAAGATGACCAGTGCTATCTTGCCAGGGATGGGACTTACTCACAAATCACTTTTGGAAGGGAGGGCTAAACAGCAGGGTTTAGATGTCTCCATTGCCCAGTGACATGGTCCTTGGGTTAACTGGTCCAAATTTAAGATTACTGTCTCCTCTGAGAAAAATTATTTCCTGAAACTAGACTTTCTCAGTTGCAAGATCCTCTTTAACTTTCTTCAGAAAGTTCCCTAAGTCTAAGAGATTACACACAGCAGGTTAAACACTGGACTACATCAAAAGCAGAGTGGGGACAAGTTGCACTACTGCCAGTTCTCCTAAGGAAATCGGATCATCAGTCAACCCCAACTGTCAACTGATCAGATGGGTCCCCATGTGGGACCCAGTATGAACACAAGCTTGCCTCTGGAAATGTGGCTGGGAGAACAGTCAGAGGGGAGCTCCCCAACCCTCCTGCTCACTTTCAAAGATGTTTTCCATAAACTACATTGTTTGCCCATTCAGGCACACAGTGAGCTCTCCTCGGATCTGCCCTTCCTGCTCAAGACCATCCACGTGTATTTTCCAACCTCTGGGGGCTTTTATTTTCTGCTTCCTACCTTCTCACTACAGTGCCAATCAGCACTCCCCCTCCATACCCCTCCGCCCCCCCCACCCCCGCCACAAAAGCTCTGTGAGACTTCCCCCTTTGTGATTGGCGGCTCATTAATGAAGAAGGGCTGGTGTCTCTCTCATTACAGTTGTGGTGAGTGAGAGGACCTCAGAACTAATTTACTTGCTCCCACAAGGGAAGACACTTGTCTCCATCAAGAATTTAACTTCCCTTCTGCCTGTGGCAATAAAAGAGCCCGTTTTGTTTTAACATTAATAAGGTGAGAGAATAGACAATTTCCAAAAGAAATTAAGAAAGGCAAGAGGGTAGGTGTTGGCCCGTGGAAGTTTCCCTCAAGCAGGTCTGCTGGTGGAGTTCAGCAAGGGACATTTGCTGCAGCAACATATGGACAGCATTAAAATAAGGAGGAGGAAAAAAACAGCTCAGCAGGCAAATCGGGAAGTCCACCATGTAGAGAGAGTCTGAGGTAAGAAGCAGGAGCTGTAGGTCCAGTCCTGGGTCCCAAGCCCCTCCATGACCTTGGGCAAGTCTTTGATTTTTTTCTGGTCCTCAATTTTATTATCAGTAAAATAAGAGGATTGAAGAAAATGGTCTCTGCGGGTTCTCCCAGATCTGAAATTTTAATATTCTTTCTAAAAATGGAACTCTGGACTATTTCAAACTATTTTTTTCCCTGTTTGCAGTGAGTTTTTATCTCTGGCAACAAATTAGAAATTCCTCCAGAATTAAAGAGCATGGAATGGAAATTATTTGGCTTCCCGGCTGAAAAGGTCAACTAGATTCAGAAATGTACTCTGGGCCCGTACCGTCTGCGTGGAAACCTAATTAGCGATCATACTTCATTGGCTAAAAGGGATCAAACTTATCCTGGCTTTCATCTGGATATGTTACTTTTTAAAAAATTACTCTAAGTTACTAATTCATTTATCTTCCTACTGAACAGGAAATTCCACCCATTGAAAAAGATAAGCCTTGCCTCTTAAAACGCCATCCTCTTCATTGCCTCTGCCTCATGAGTCCATCTCTTCATCACACTTGCCTTAAATGCCTTGTGGTGTTAGAAGGCTGTAAAAAGGACATCTTAAAAATGTGCTCATCATTTAGCTGGAGATGGCTCCTCCATCTCGCACCAGAAGCTTGTCTCCTTGGGTGGTGGGATGCCTCAAAGTAAAGAGGTCAGTCTAGAGTGTGCCAGACCCAAAAGACAGCATCCCGTGCTGCCTTGATTTGGGCTCAGCTTGAATGTCTGTGCAAGTTTTCATGTGGGTGACAGAGTAGTCGAAGATCAAAAATGCCCACATTAGGGGACTGGATGGTTTTCTGTTGGGAAGGTTCCAGAATATAGGGTATGTTTTCATTGCATGAAGGGGGATAGACATGTACATGTGTACACATACGTGTAGAGGTCAGAGGTCAAGGTCAGGTATCTTCCTTTAGTTTCTCCACATTATTATTATTATTATTATTATAATATTATTTTATTATTATTTTTTGAGACAGAATATCTCACTGAACCTACAGCTTGCCAATTCAGTTAGGCAGGCTGGCCACAGAGAACTACCTGATTTCACCATCCTAGTGCTGGGGTTATAGATGTGCACCACTGCGCCTGGGAATCAAAACTCAGGTCTGTGTGCTTGGGTAGCAAACATTTGCCCATGGAGTCCTCTCCTTAGTACTTCCACGGCATCTTCCCCTCTCCTGCCCTCCCTTTAGTCCTCTCTCCCTCCTTCACTCCAGCTTTCCCTCCATCCTTCCTTCTATCCCATGAAGGCTTTTTGTAAAAATGAACTTCAGTTCACACAAATACTTTCACATCTCACCTTTCAGATCCAGTGTCTCTTGCCCCCGAGATTTCCTACTAAGCCAGATGAAAATAAGTCCTACACATACCCAAAAAGTCTGGCCCAGGAGCCCTGGGGATGAGCTCAGGATCGTGGTCTGCCACTCCCTAGCAGGATCCTACCTCCTCCTACCTGTTCCTAAGCATCGCCTCAGGGCACGGACAGCCTTTCCTCCTCCTTATAGGCTCTGAAGGAAATTAAAGCTAATCCTCTTTGGCTTGGTTAGGTCTTGTGTAAGATTCCCACACCCCGAAATCAATGTGCGGTGAGAAGAGATAGCCAAGTTACCACACCTCCTGCAGCATTAACAAGAGGAGACGTCTTTTTTCTTGTCTGAGACAGCTTTGAAGCCCCGACTCACAGAAGCCCCCTTCTCAAGCCTTCCATTTGCCTTCTGATTGCCAGGACTTTGGTATTGACTGCTAAAAGCAAAATGGGAAAAGATGAGCCAGGCCTATGCGAATAAACAGGCAAGAATAAACTGGAGACCTCTGGGTTCTCACTGCATGATTTCAATAGACCAGGGCATCCCTGGTTCATTTTGGGGAAGGTGAAGGGGTTGAGACGAGATCTAGCACGGGCTAGCCTGGAACTGAAGTGTCCACTACCTCATTTAAGTGAATGCTAGAATGATGGCTGTGTAGCCTCACATTGGCTCTGTCTCATTTTACCTGGACTGTGGTTCCAAGTACATGGGGTGGGATACACTCCCCATGGCTATTTTCCTCCCTTGGTCCCTAAGAAGCAGAGAAAAGGGAATCAAAGAGCAAGCAGGCTGGAGCTGGGACCAGTTTCCAGGTCACCCTTTGCTTCCCCAAAGGAGAAATTTGCCTGCAGTGTCTATAATTTAGAAAGCTTTAATGAATGGCCTCTACTTTATTTATTACTCATAGAAAGCTGTAAGCATCCCTCCCTAAACCATTATGAAATAATCTGGACGAGGGTCAAACGGTTCAAGCATTTGGCACTTTTGACCAGGCTGTTGTTGGACACAGTTTCGATCTGTGAATCTAATTTATCTCCTTCTTCCTTACATAGGGTTGTGTGTGTGCTAGTGTGTGTGTGTGTGTGTGTGTGTGTGTGTGTGTGTGTGTTAATTCACTTCAGATGGTCAAAAGGCACCTTAGCTTTGTCAGTCTCTTTTGCCGACTTCGAGCTTAATCAGAGATTCCAAAATTAGTAAAAAATAATAATAATAATAATAATTTAAAAAAGAAAAAGAAAAGAAAGCCAATTTAACAACAAAAAGGGGTATCAGCAGAATATACAAGCTGGATAGTCAAACCGAATTGTTTGAAATACCTCAGCCTGGTTTCAAAGCGCTTCCTGCCGTTGAGCCCAAACACCCAGACAGGTAGACTGCTGTGAGATATGTAGGCGATGCCTGCTGCCTGCTCCTCAGATGGTGCAGAGCATTGAAAGCATCAAAGTTTCCCATATAGATGAGTGTACATTTATCCCCGAGTCTGTGATCTCTGCACTCGCCTATTGTAACTTGCTGTTTAATCGCTTGGCAAGCCTTGCCCCTTGCAGACTACAGATTTTTATCCCCCACTCAAGGATCTGCTTCTCTCCCAAGAGCATCTCTCTGGGGCTGAGTTTTGAAAGTTTTCATTCCTGGGCTTGTGTGAAGATAGGGGGTCACCCTTTGAATTCGGCCCTGTTGAATACCTCACTTGTTGGACGGCTTTTCCTCATCCCTGGTGCTGGTGTCTGCATGTGGCCAGGTGGTGTCCTCCAACCAGGAGGCATGTGCCAGGAACCAGCCCTGCTAAGAACCAGGAACAACCTCAGCTTTGCCCTGTCCAGGCTCATCAGTCCATAGAAAAGGAGATCAAAGACTGTTACCAGTCTCCCCGTGGATGCCCACATGGCCCATGTGGCCCACAGACATGGACAGCCTGGACTCTGCTATGTTCTCAGTTTAAGATCAGAAATGCTGGGGAGACTTCAGATAGAAATTTGTACTGCCAGTTTCTCCGAAATCTGTGAGTTGGCATTATGTGGCACTTCCTGTGTCAGAGAGCCTGGTGCACACAGGACTGTACTCCTCCTCCACTCCACGGAGTCCCTTCAACTTGGCTCTCTTGATATCTCTGTGTTACCTGCTGGATCACTGGGCTTTTGAGTCTGTGACTTCTGATAAGGACACCACACACAAAGGCAAATAAAGACTGGTAAACTTAGGGGACACACAGCTGATGTGGCTTCCCATTGATTGTCATGACAACACGAGGGTAGGATTTCAACACCCTGTGTGCCTGTGGAGAAATCGAGGTCCTAGGATTTTCAGTGCCTTACTTGATACTTGCTGCTCATGAGTGGGTAAGTCAGGTACCGAAGCCCGAGCTGTCTATGTTGTATCCATTATCTTGCCTGACTCACTTTAGTCTGGCCATGCTGAAAAACTCCCTGCACCCAGACATTCTGAGTCCTTTCTCCTCTTTTCTGTTCACATTCTCTGTTCCCCTGTCTACTGGGATTTCCCCCCTGCCTTCCCTCTGTGCCCGAAAGCTTGAAAGATTCCATTTACTTACAAGCCTCTGTGTGTCCCCAAATCTGTAATTCTGACCTCAGAGCTTCTAGAGCCTATTTCTGTGTCTCATTCATAGCAGAAACCTCATATGCAGTTCCTGGTATGCCACTACCAGCTCCTTAGGGGCAGACTTTGTCTCTCTCATCCCTTCAAGCTTGGTCCTAGTCCTGACAGGCAAGAAATTATCAGTGTAGGCTAGTAGGTGGAAGGACCCGAACTGCACTCCTGGCAGGATGTACTCAGGAAGTGTAGCTGAACTGAACCATAAATCCCACCCGAGGTATGGTTCCTCATTCCCGGATCTCACACACACTTGTCCAGCATGCTCTCTGGTTAATGTCACTTCGCCACTTGCTCCTCTTTTACCAGATGACAGCACAGTCATAAGTTCTTGAAGGAACTTCATATTTGAAACACAACAGTCAGACACTGTGGCACCCACTTATAATCCCAGCACCCTGGAGGTAGAGGCAGGGGGATTAGGAGTTGAAGGCCATCCTCAGCTACATAGTGAGTTCAAGCCCAGTCTGGATTATATGAGACTTTTTCTCAAACAGCAATAAAACAACAACAGCAACAACAACACACACACACACACACACCAAAACACTCTAGCAAAACAAGTAAGATGAAAATTAAAACACACAAGACACTTGCTGGGCACAGAATAACTAAGGAGAAAAGACCATATGTGAACTGCAAGATCAGCACGGGGCTATGAAATTAATAAGACATGAATAATCGCACAAGAGTTGGTGGACCTGCCTGAAAAGACGGTCTTAGGCCTGCACCTGGGGTGAGAGAAGCTGACCTGTAAACCACTGGCCGGCCATCAATTGAACTTTCAGTTTTTATTCTCCACCCTCATACAATTTTTGAAAGTGTAAGATAATTGCCTCTGTGGCTGGCTGCTGAAGGCATCATTAACAAAGAAAAGAAGAGAGGCTTGTGAGTATAGAATGAAGCAAATCAGGGGCCGTCTCTCAGTTGAATGCAAAAATGGTCAAACTAAGCTAGGCGCTCTGGCAGGAGGAGGTAAAGACCAGCCCGATAAAATAGATTTTTATTCTTGCTAATGAACCCATCATACACAGAAAACCAGAAAGGACTGGCCAGGCGGGAGGGAGGAGCTGACTTTGGCAGAATTCATGGCTTCTCTTAACGTGATTATTTCAAGAGACAAGAAGGGGGAGGCGGCCGGACACACATCAAGAGAGTGATTCAATCAGGCCGTTTCCATTTCTCATTTCTAACACATCTTCATGAAGTGTGCATGGCAGGTGTAGGGTTCTCTAACACATGCGTGGGGAAGATGACTTGTGTGAGAAACTTCACTCTTCCTAATCAGGCAATGATGCCCTATTTAAGATGGGTGAATGGGCAAAAATCACATTTTTTGAATTATTTTTCCCAGTGTGAATGGAGCAGTAGAAGAGACAGAGAGAGAGAGAGAAAAGGAAATGCCACCCCCTCCCGTTAATCTCAAGTTCTTAACTGTTAGCCTCAGGGAGTAAAGTACAAAGAGAAATTAACTTCCACGATAAATATTTAAGAAAAATACCCTTTAATTGAGTTAGAGGGGAAGTAAATGTGCCAAATGGCATTTGAGATGACTGTCTTGATAAGTTCTTTGCAGATATAATAGCAGGCTGAAAACCTGTCTGTGGTTTTTATTTCGTCTTGTTAGTCACTAGGCTTAGGCTTTTTTATTTTATTTTTTGTTTTATTTTATTTTTCCCACAGAGAGCATCAGGAAAGGCCTTGATGAAGTTGCAAAAAAGAAAAGGACCCCCGTTTAGCTGAACCTCGTGAGCTGACATGTTCACGGGTAAGCCAGGATAATTACAGAGAGGCTGTGCAAGTTTGGCTAGGGTTTAGGGGATCACCTTAGACTAATAAACTGTCCTTGAACATCCTAGTCACTAGGGAACTAAACAACCCCGGGGTTCCCCCTGGATCCTGCTTTCTGGTCTAGTTGGAAACGATACCTTAACGTTACAAATGCTTATGCCAAGGGCTTGCCTCAGATGCCCAGTGTCCACACAATCACCTTGAAAATTCAATACAAGGAACGGTTTCTATAAAACCCAATCAGACCCCTCTCTCTGTTCTGGGTGCTTCTCAGCCCAGCCTGGGATTTTCTTCTTTAAGGATCCGAAACCTATTGTCTCTCCACCCTTGTTTCATACCCATTGCAGTCTTTCTTTTACTCCTTTCATTCCCGCCCCGTGTGTGTGCTGACTCTCTCGTTCTTCCTCTACTAAATTATGCTCTATTATTTCCACAGCCTGAAGAACTCACAGCTGAAGCATCACTCCTAACCTTATTTTGTATTCCTAGCATGTGCTACGACCTGTTTTGAGTTTTATTTGCCGCCAAGTTGCTGACACAGCTCCAATTCTGTTTTCATATTTTGATTGGGTAGGAGTGTTCATTACTGTGTATACTAGGCGAGGGAAGAAAGTCGTTCTCAAAAGGCACAATTTACACCTTCGTTAAAGGGCTTTTTTTGTTTCTGAATGCTCTGCCCATTTGCATTCTAAACACTACAAATGTTCAAACATATTACTTTTTGCTTGGAGAAAAAAAAGTTTTAATGAAAATTATAGTGTTCCTATAAATATCCTCTTAGGCTCCTTATGTCATGCTCATGATGGTTCATTTCCTTTTGTGTCTTGTGACAGACCAGCACGCAGGCAGGTATAGAAAGCCTAGAAGTTAGTAGCTTGTAAGAAAGGATGTCCTTTCTTTCTTTCTTTCTTTCTTTCTTTCTTTCTTTCTTTCTTTCTTTCTTTCTTTCTTTCTTTCTTTCTCTCTCTCTCTCTCTCTCTCTCTCTCTCTCTCTCTCTCTCTTTCCCCCTTTCTCCCGCACCTCCCTCTCTCTCTTTCTTCCTTCCTTTTGTTTTTTGATACAGGGTTTCTCTGTTGTAACTCTGGCTGTCCTGAAACTCACTCTCTAGACCAGGCTGGCCTTGATCTCACAGAGATCTGCTTGCCTCTGCCTCCCAGGAGCTGGACTAAAGTTGTGTGCCACTACTGCCCAGCTAGAAATGATGTTTTCAAAGCCCTGTTCAGATTTGCAGTCACCAGCCTTCCTGGGGACACCCACTTCATTTGGGACATTAGGGAATGCATGGTTCATGTTAAGTTGTTCTTTTAGAATCAGAGAAATCATTCACTTTAGGAGCAGGGAACACTTAGTGGGATCCAAGAGTCCCACAGAGCTTTCCCATAAAGGAACGCACTAGACATGGTAGAGAGGGGGGTCACAGTTTTAATCTCTGCTTTGGGAGCAATTTAGCTTGAGCGACTCCTCTATTCCAAACCTTCATTTGCTCCCAGACTCAAAACTGACAGACGAAACAGGGGAGATTACATTACATCTGAGTTTCAGAGAAATAACAATATTTGTTATTTCATACAATATTTGAGACATAGGTTTATATTTATATATACACACTCACACACATTTATTTCTCCATAATACAGATCTAATAATCTACCTTGTATGTTTGATAATTCTGGCAACCATTGGCATAGTAGGAAAGATATAGGATGTGATCCCAGAGGCAGGTCTGCTGGTTCTCTGTAGTCTTTAGGCCTTATTTTCTACATGTCTACAATGCCTAACTTGCCCCCCTCACCAAGCATGGTTCATCTCTGCTTTTTCTCTCCCTGGATTACTAAAGACTGCCTCTTCCAGGAAGCCTTCTGGGATTCCCACCTAAAACTATAGCTTGTTCCTATAAAGATCCTCAGAACTCTTGTGTGGATATTCATCAGTACCATTCACATTCCTCCTGGGGGCTACATTAGTCATTCCACTTGCAGCCTGGGTTCTTCTCAGAAGGACGCAAGCTCTCAGATAGTGGTTACCTTGCCTGATGGCTCCTCATGTGCTTTGCAGAGTCCAGCACTAGGCCATTTGTATAGTTGGTAATCATGAGGATCCCAGTGATTTAAAATGCAACTCATGGGCTGGGGATGTGGCTCTCTTGGTAGAGTTCTTGCATAGCATGCATGATGCCCTAGGTGTGATTCCCAGCACCCAAGAACCAGGCAGTAGAGGCAGGAGAATCAGAAGTCATAGGTTATCCTCAGCTAAGTAGGTGGAGGCCAGCCTGGGTTACATGACAGCCTCTCTCAAATAAATAAATAAATATTAATACATAGAAATAAAAGGCAACTATTGATTGTCACCACACTGCTTTTTTCCCACAGCTTTGGCTTTCTGCCATTTGTTTTCTCCTGCAAAGAGGGAAGATGGCTCTGGGCTTCCGCCATAATGTGAGCACAGGAGAGTCACACATGCACACTGGCTCAGGCATTGGTGACCAGAGTGGGAGCTACACTCATTTCTTATGGATCCACAAATACAGAACGAAAATTCTAATGGGGGAGATGGGTGCAGGAGGCACGTGATTGCCATGTAGCTCAGGTGCCTCCTTTGAGAAAAGGGTCTGGGACTTCCTCATTCTTAAGGATCACGAAGACATACTTTCTCTTGCAAAGATGTAGGCTGGCCATGGCTGAAGTACAGTCCAATGAAGGCAGGAATATAGAATAAATTTCTCTAAGTGTGTACTATTTAAAACTAGATGCTGAGCTTCCTAATGAGAATTCTGGGGCTAAAAGAAGCATCAACTCTTTCAATCACATTGAACAAGGTGGGACTTAAAAATGACAGTTGGAGAAAAAAGCAGCTGCTGAACAGCTGGCAGAGCCCCACTACTTCCCTGGGATTCTATGTCACAACCACTGGGAATTTCTGTTTGTCAACAATATTACATGGTGGATCCCAAAAGAGTAGAAAATGAGTTTTTAGGAAGAAGACTACGGAGGAGTGGCACAGGTATTAACCTCCTTTGAAAAGTTTACATTTGTCTTCTTCTCCATAGATGGATGTCTACGCCTTGTGTGAGGAGTCACCTTGTAAATCAGGACTTTAAGTCGGTTGCAGGTGCTGTAGAGATGGTTCAGTGGTTGAGAACACTTGCTACTGTTGAAGAGGACCAGGATTCAGTCCCTACCATCTATGTGGAGGCTCACAACCATGTGTAACTCCAGTTCCAAGAGATCCAACTCCCTCTTACGGTCTCCTCAAGCACTGCGTGCACATGGTGGACTTACATACATGTAGAGAAACACTCATACATATAAACTTAAAAATAAATAAATAAAATTAGAACAGAGTGAAGAATCCTATCAATTACACATCATCTTAGGAACTTATTTCCCTGTTTGCTCCAGTTGCCCTGCCATAAAGATGCACTTCTGGGGTCTGCACTGACCTTAGCACTGCCTAGCACTCTGATCCAAACCTTTATCACTGCTGGGTCTGTAGTCCAGCCATGTTCGCTCTCCACCCCACACCCAAATTCCAGGCTCAATTAGTAGAATCCTGGTTTTATATCCACACTACAGCAGCACATTAAAATGTCCTCGATTAAGCCCTGGATTAGCATGTGCCCAGACTTTATCTTAATTGCCGATTAAGAGTAATCCCTCCAGGGAATTCTCTGGATCTGCTTTGTTACCAGGAGGGGTGAATCATTACATATTTGGGGTTACCAGTGCCACTTATCTTCTTTTGACAAACATGGAGGGCCCTCAATTCTCTGACCTTTGAGGAAGAGCCTCTTTATTGCTCTTTGACAATCTCCCTAGACAGCTCATTTGCACCCGAAGGTCAGGGTTGAGGGGAATAAAGCTTTGATCTTTCTTGACAAGTATGTAATACAGGCTTCAGCAGGAGCTTGGCTTGCTGTATCTATGGTGAACTTTGGCCTGGAGAATGATATTATCCATATACTTGTGCTGGGTTATTGTTTACAGTATTTACTTACAGAATTCATTCTCCATGTCTCTGTCTCTGTCTCTGTCTCTCTGTCTCTCCTTCTCTCTCTGTGTATGTGCATGTGTGTATACACACATACACACACACACACACACACACACACACACACACACACACACACACACACACACATATATATATATATATATATATATATATATATATATATATATATATATATATCAAGGTTCTCCAGCCTAAATACTCCAGTGTAAGTTTCCAAAGATTAATGAGTAATGAAAGAATACAAAGCTAATTGTTTTTCTAGTTCTCTGTCATGGATTTTTTATGATTGGTGAGGGATAAGTGCTTAAAAATATATTCAATAGTGAGAAGTATAAAGTCTAATTTGAAATTACACAGCTTGGGAGTGGCTGTTTTAACTGTGTAGAAGTTCAGTGAGGTCTATAGATTTTATAGTTTGGTCAATGTCGGTGTGTGTGTGTGTGTGTGTGTGTGTGTGTGTGTGTCCCTTTTTGTGATGTCTCCATCTGAGACTCTATCCTAACTCAAAGATCATCTCTAGAAGCTGCTTCATGCTAAGAGGCCATCAGTAGCTGTCCTAGGGATCATAGAGGCTTAGTATCTATCCTGGACCCTATGAGACATTCCTTCCTAAGGACTCCTTCTCAGGTGGCTGTGAACATTACCGGTTCTAGTAGAGAAATGTCAGAAGCATTAAGGAGGCTGCTTACTTCTCTGTCTCACTAAGCCATGGTCTTCACAGCATCTGGGAAGTAGTCAGAGATGTCTCGATATCTAGGTCACTCAGAGGTCTCACTGTCTTCATGGTCCTTTTCGCTAAAGACCTGAGATGTGCCTCCTTTGTCACAATACCTCTGAATGGACAGAAGTCGTTTGTGGGCTCTTTCTAGAACATTCCGATCCGGCCCCTCCTGTGGTGATCTTATTTTCTTCCTAAAGCTGACACAAGAATTGAGGATGAAAGCTTTCTCTTAGTGAAACCCACATGATAACCATGTTTTAGATTCTATTACAAAACACTACTGGCTTTAAGTGGAAACCTGAAAATTTAGGGTAAATTACAGTATGAATTCATGATCACTCAAAGCATTCCTGCAACTTCCTTTGTGACTGATATTTGGAGTCTATTACTGTAACCTCTGAAGATGTTCTTCCTGAAGTAAGTTCTCTGTGGGACCACAGACACCCACACTCCAAAAGCTTCTCAGCTATGAATCACATGGCCACCTAGTATGACTTATTCTCCTCTTTCTTCTTGAGCCCTTCTCTGGCGAGTTCCCCTCATTTGTAAGGGCTCCCAGGATAGCTGCCTCCAACCTAAGCATTAACACTGGTCCAAATGGATGGGATTTCCACATTATTCTGGTCCAAGCTGCAAATGATGAGCTTCCCCACCGAGCCCTGATGGCGGTATTACTAGGCTTTAACTTGATGGGGGCTCACTTGGTTAATAGAATTCTCTCTTCAGTTGTTTGACTATGCTAATGTTGCTAGAAGGGGTAAAACACACACACACACACACACACACACACACACACACACACACACACACACACTTTTCCTATCTGTAAGCCAATTTTGAATGTGTGTGTGGGTTCTCTTGAGCAAAATCTGCTTTTTCTCTCTCCTATAGAGACTTTGCAATTGACATTTTCCTTTCCTCTTTATAAAAGCTAGCATCTTACTAGGCATGCTGCCAGCACTACTTAGGTTTAGTATTGATAAAAATTCTTGGATATTTCTAGTATCAGCTGCAAGACATTTTAAACTCCTTTTTAATTTTGCTCATATTGTTCCCTCAGTATTCATGATTCACAGTGTACAAACACACACACACACACACACACACACACACACACACACACACTTCATTTATGCCTACCTTGGACCACATCTGAGCCAACATATTCCCTCGGGGGACACAGTGGTCTCTCTTCCTATTAATGAACAGTATGTTGTTGCTGATTCGTGGAGGGTTTAATTTAATAAACACAGAAAAATGAATATGCTTATGGGACATCAAACCTCTTTAGGTTTCAAATTACTGACTTAGAAGAATTGTCTTGTGAAGCATGAGGTCCTTTCACAGCTGGGCCATTATGGGATATGATGTGGCGTGGGAACAGGAGCCCACCTTGGGCTTCGACTTCTTCTGCCCTCTGATCCCACCTCTATCTCCCTAAGTGCCCAAGGAAGCTTCCGATCTGCAGACTTCAGCAATGTCTGTGTGCTAACTAGTTCAGTGTAAACTCTGTGGCTTAGTCTTTATCGCTAATTCGATGGAAACTCGAAACTTTGTTGAAGGGAAAATATTTTGCTGGCTCAGTTAGAACTGAGTTTAGACAGCACCAGAACACCGTGACAACTGACTAACTAGCTGGAGATGAAGGGACTCATGACATGCCTGCAGGAGGACGTGTCTTCCTTCCTTTCTCTTTCTCCCTCGCTACTCTTATTAGAAGTTCTTCAGACCAAAATCTGTGTTCCTGGCCCCACTTTTCCCACTCTTGTCATTGGCAGAGGACTGAAGCCCAGAGTCAGACTTAGCTGGGAACTAATCCACATTTCAGCATGAGTTAACAAGGACCAGCCCCAAGATTTGTCCTTCACCAACCATGCCCCTGCCCAGACACTTTCGCTGCCTGAATCCATGCCAGACATTACTAATTGATAACAGAATTCTTTCCAATTAATACCAAGCACAGCTCCTTCACCACAGAACTTCAAGCAGTCACTACCAATCAAATGGAATTCAAATGTGAATTAAATTTCATGGACATGCCTGGGATAAGGTACTGAGAAAGACGGAAAGCTGAGGTTTGAATCCTGTCTCTAATCCTTAAAAGCAGCACAACTTTGGCCAGGCTTATTGTGTGCCTCAGTTTTACTCCTTGTGAAATGAGGAGAACAATGGTGTCTTTCTGATATGATTATTGTATTAAATGAATTAATATGTAAAGTGCTAAAAACAGTATCTCTCATACATCAAAAGAGAGATTTAAATAAAGAAGTACTTTGATTGTAGTTGAAAGCAAATGCTGGCAGGGAGACGCATGATAAAGAATATGGGCCACATCCCTCCATCTTGGTCAGTCACATGGTGAGGGGATTTTCTGGCAAGTTCTTTAAGAGAGGAAAGAAATAGAACGGAGCCACCCTTGGAGATGTGGAAGGCTAGTGGGGGATAAAGGCCTGGAGGGCCTGTGGCCTTGGCCACTGTGCCTGTGTGCTGGGAAGACAGACAGGAAGGAACATCAAAAAGTCAGAAAGCAGGTTGTATGCAAGGGTGTGTACCTTCCTGGAAACTGAGCCAGAATAGGCACAGCATGGTAGAGCGTAGACCCCAGCCCAAAGATAGAGTGCAGCTAAGCTGAGCCACAGCCTGAAGTCTGGGTCCTGGTCGGCTTGAGTGAGTTAAGTTATTGTGGGTCCATGATTCTTTTCTTTTTCAAGTGTGTGTGTTTGTACGGTATGCATGTGTGTGTGTATGCATGTTTGGGCACATGGTTATATGGGGAGGCGGGTGCTCATGCACATTGGGTGCATCTGCATATGGGGGGTCAAAGGTGGATGTTCAGAATCATCCTGGATCACTCTTCCACCTTACTTATTGAGGCAAGGTCTCTTGATCGAACCCAGAGCTCTCCCATATAGCTGGTTTCTCTCTGAACTTGCTCTGAGATCCCCTGTCTGGACCTTCTGAGGCTGGAATTACAGGCAGGCCCTAGATGGCCACCTGGCATTTTCAAGGTTCTGGGGATCTGAACTCTGGTCCTCAGTCTTAGAGGGTAAACATTTAACTGCTCCATGTTCCCTGCTGTAGCACAGGTGTTTTAAACTGTACTACCCACTGCCTGGTCCCTGGATCAGTAACAGAGCTCTGAGTGTGTGCAGCCATGCCCCAACCACTCTGTTTAACCAGAATTCTGCCTTGATTTACCCCTTCCCGTCACTCCTGCTGCCATTCTAATCCCCCACATGCTTGACTCACTTTCTGTTACTAGTTGTCAGTCTTCTCAGCGGGAATATAAATCTCAAAGGCTGAATTATCCCTGGAACCTGGGGTGGTGCTTTGTTAGTACCAGGTGCTGAGCAAACGCTAACCAGAGGAACAAGTGTTCATCGACACAAGCAGCCCTTACACTCTAAAGACTCAGGGTCCATCAGGACAGCAGCAAACACAAAGCAGCAGCAACACGAAGGCAAAGGAAAATAACCAGTGTGACTCGGTCCTCTGCAACAACACACAGTACTGTAAGTTAAGGGGAAGCCGGAAAACAAAACCAAAGCCCAGGGCATGAGCCCAGGAAGACACCGAGGTAGAAATCAAAAGGAATGCTGTGATACCACCCAACATGCACTGGCCTGGTCAGCAGGTGACACTGGTTGAAGTCTCAGCTTTGCATAAACAGGCTGTGTGACCTTAGGCATGTCACTGCGCCTCTCTGTGCCTCAGTCCTCCTTCTAAGTTAAGTGTAATCCAATTCAAATCTCAAATGACTACTCATTTCATCACTTTAATTTCACAAATGGCCAAACCTGACCCCATCCTACTTGACAGTAAGATGCTAAAATCGACCACTACCAAAGTTTGATCTTTAGCAGAAGAGAAATTAAAATTGCATGACCTGGGCTGGCAAAATGGCTCAGCAGATAAAGGCTCCTGCTGCCAACCACGGTGGAACAAGAATTGTCTCCTGCAAGCTATCTTCTTACCTCTAAACTTGTGCTGTCTCTGTCTCTCTCATACACATAAATAGGTACATAAATCTCCACTTCTGCCTCCCCCTTCTCTAGTCACAGAGGGCTGCAGTCTCTGGGTGCACTGCCACCATTTAAATATACTTATTCAGCAGAGCACACATTTAAACCAAGAGGTGGGGTAGTGAGAGCTCCACATGCGGCAGAGGCCAGGTGTGTACCTCTAATAACCGTGCTGGAGACCCGAGAATCAGGCAGCCATCTCACTAGCCTGGGGAATGAGCAAAATACCAATAGCTGGGGGCATATTGAACTGCTGAGCCAGGGGTGTGCGGATGCTATTTCAAATGGCTTAGGAAGCATTGCTGTAGCGTAAGTGGGTTACCACGGCCTCACAAAAGCACATCTGGAGGGGCTCTTTGCTCTCATGCATCCTTGAATATTGAACCCGGGGAAGGAAATTGACTAGCTATTTAATCCAATAGTCAATATATACTCCTGTTGTACAGACTCCATTGAGTTAAAACTCAAGCCTTTGCCTCTGGCGAGAACAATCCAACTCAATTGTTGGGGCCTCGTGGATACACATCACAGCCAGTGGCTTCTTCATTTAGCTGGTTGGTCAGTGCTCCCAGATCAACATGGCTAATAAGTTTTTGATCTGGCTTATTGAAGACCTGGACCCAGGCTTGTTACCTTTTTGGGCCATAATGGTTTTCTAATGAAATTTGGTTATTGTGAACCCCTACCTTCTATGCTGAAGACACTATACCCTAGTTTTCTCATCCAAATAGAAAGGCTATAAACACTGCCATCTTTAGTGTCACTTTCTCCAGAGGGGCTCTCAGCCATGCATAACTTTCTGTGTTAAACATCAAACCTAAACTTAACCCAGACCAAAGCCTGATGATCCAACTGTAGTCAACTGTCTATCCCTGCTACCTTACTACTGAGAGACAATGGACTAAAGTAGCAGTTACTGATGAAATTATATTGACTACTCTTTTTGTAAGTGTGTGTGCACCTATGTGTGTACCAATGCTTGTGTACATGCTTGTTTGTGGAGTGGATGCCAGGACAACTTGGGATGCCTTCCTCAGGAGCTATCCACTTTATTTTTGAGACAGGTTCTCTCATTAGTCTGGGGCTCATGCATTGCTCTGGACTGACTGGGCCCAGTGTCTGCCTGCCTGTGCCTCTGAAGCACTGCAATTACTAGGGTGGACCGCAAAGCTAGGCTGGTTACATGCATTCTGGGAATCAAACTCAGGTCCCCATTCTTGCACACCAACGCTCCAGTCTTGAATATTCTCTGATCCTTTACACCCGAACCCTCCTGCCTTCTACTCTCTGATTTGACTTCTTGGCCACTTAATGAAGGCCAAGGGGTTAAAGCTAGATTTTCTGAGAACTGATAGATTTCTTTAGCCAAGAACAGAGTCCTCCACCTCGGCCCTTCTCACTCTGGAGGATGACTCCTGCTTTTCCTGACTACCTCCTGACTCTTCTCCCTTCCTGGTCCCAAGTCCAGGGCTTGTGAGGAGACCCTGCCTGCTAGAGGAAGGGTGGACATGTTCAGAGCACCACCACCAATCTTACTATGTTTTTGCTTTTCCTCAGGAGGAGGACGATCTAGAAGGTTCCCTTTGAGTTTCAGGTTCAGACATTGCCCAAAACTCAAAGTGAAAACGATATAGACTTAATAACAACTTCCAGGGAAGCTTTTTTTCAAGTTCAAAGTGGACTGTAAACATTAATTAATCAATTCTTCCTCTCAACACTGTGTGCGGTACGAATTAGTTCCGTTTTATAGATGGGAATGGTTAGGTAAGGAGCTTGCATAACTTGCTTCAAGTCCACATTGACTATAACCCAGAGAGACATAGCAAGTTAGATTTCTGTGCACATTAAGGGCTTGTCTGGCTTCCCTTGTTCAGAAAAACTAATGAAAGCACCATCACTATTATGGAAAGAGGAGACGAGCTTCCTTGTCTCCCTGCAGTGGTCAGTACGCCCCACCCAGCTTCATTCTACTTCTACCCTATAGCCTCCGTTTTCTGGTATCAAGGCATTGCCTTCCATCATGACAACCAAGAGGAGCGAGTGGCTCTGGATAGGCCATCTGAATGTCCAGCCTTCCTGCTAATTGACTGACATGAGTTTCTGAACACACACTTGGGTTTTACCAGCCTAACAGGGATGACATCTGCAAGCTCAGTCATTCAGTATATGTGTAGCCAGATGGGTGGTCAGGACTGTGTAAGAGCGAAGGCTATTTGGCTCAAGTATTAAATGAGTATACACTGGCATGCATGCACCCACCCCCACACACACATGAAGAGACAGAGGGGGCTAACAAGCCAACCCTTTCTATAAATTTTCATTAAGCAAATTAATTTGCTGGACTGGAGAGATGACTTAGAATACTCACCATCTAAGCAATAGGACCTGAGTTTGGATTCCGAGTATCCACATAAAAACTGGAGTGTGAGGCTGGAGAGATGGCTCAGTGGTTAAGAACATTTGGCTGCTCTTCCAGAAGACCCGAGTTCAATTCCTAGCATCCACATGGCAACTCACAACTGTCTGTAACTCAAGTTCCAGTGGATCCAACTCCCCCACAGGCAGGCCAAACAACAATAAATAAATTTTTAAAAAGTGTGGCACGTGGTATGTGTCTATAACTCCAGTGCTGAAGGGAAGATACAGCTGGGTCCCTAAAGCCAGTCATCCTAGACATCAGTGAACTTCAGATTCAGTGAGAGATCCCGTCTCAAAAATTAAGGTAGAAAGTCATACTAACAACACTTGATTTTGATCTCTGACTTCCACGCATGTGTACACATGTGTATGTGATTACACATGCATGTGACCACTCAAATATATACATAAACCATACACACTATATGTATGTGTATACACATATACACAAGAACCAAACTTTTAAAAAATAAAATTGGTTTACTAATATTAGCAATCTGTATCTCTTTTATAAAAGGCAAACTGCTGGTTTCATTGTAGTCAACTGTACAAGGATTTCTTTTCCCCTTCTTCTTCTAAAGATAGTTCTAGCCTTGAAACCTTCCATGACCTGGAAAGAGTTCCATCTTTCTCCCAGGAATTGCCTTAACCCGATAAGCCTGGATATCCTTTCCATGGGTTGAAACGTCATGGCATGGTCAACTGAGCCCGGGTGGATTTATCTTGGTGGCTCACTTGCACAGGGAGGGTGGCCTCAGCTCTGATGCTCGAGTTTCAGCCTTTCCTCATCCAGAACATCTGGAAATGTGTTTTCCCAAATGCATGGGGGTTGCAAGCAAATCTTTATATATCCCAGGAACGGTCCTCACACTTTTCAGAACATACCTGAGATGGTGTTAGGTGCCAAGACAGAGGGAGGAGGAGTTTTAGCTGAGAACATAAGGACTGCAGAAGAAACTGTAGGTAAACAGAGGGAGGAAGTTTGCCTTTTTATTTTTGTTGCATAGAGGGAGTGGAAAGGTTTTACCTGGAAGGTCTCAACCCTAGCTGCCTTTCAGGGTCGCTTTGGAGAACGGAGCATCAAACAGCGACCTCCCAGCACAGAGGAAGTGAAATCGCAACAAGCCCGAATGTCTATTTGCCCTCACTACCTTTCCCTTCTCCGGAATCAGTGTGGCCAACTGTGATGCCCAGAGAGGCCTGATAGCCTGGGGCTGACCTAGGGAGCAGAGTGCAGAGGGTGAACAGTAAATGTATGTGAGATACGCTGCGGGTCAGAGTATGTACAAGAGAGACAGTCCCTCAAGAAGAATCAGACTTGTTTCTTCCTGGGACACTGTTTGTAGTAAGCATCACTTTTCAATTAGGGGTTGACTTTATTTGTGGTGTTCATGTGAGAAACTATTTTAAAACAAGGGTGACTTCATTATCATTTTTATTGAAATGGTCTCAAAATAATTTGCTTGATGGATGTGCAGAAATGAGATAGATCATAGGCCTCAAAATAACTGAAAATGGAAAAAAATATTGAAACAAAACAAAATCTATGATGCTGTGTGGACTGTCTACATCCAGGGAACATAGTCCATTCAATGAAGGGACTTTTCCAAGGGATCTACCAGCTACTAATGATGCAGACACTGTCCCTGAAGGCAAATGCCACCGGGCCTAGGTTAGAAGGTGTAAGGAGACAGAGAGGTGGGGGAGAGACAGAGAGAGAGAGGGAAAGGGAGAGGGAGAGGGAGATGGGGGGAGGGAGAGAGAGAGAGATTTTTGATTTTTATCTTACACAGGTCATGCAACCCTGCAAAGGCTTTCTGTCTTGTCACTCATTGCTTTATTTATCTCCCAAAGCTTTATTAGAAGGATTCTCCCACCTTGACTATTCCACAGATGAAGAACCTTAGTCTTAAAAGGCTTAAAACACTTTTCAAAAGTTACAAAACTGGGGAGTTCGGGAGACGGCTCAGTAGGTAGAGTGTTTGTGACATAAGCAAGAAGACTAGACGAGTTTGGATTCTCCAGGACTCACATCAAAACTGGGCAGGAGTGATGGTCCATCTACCCAGGGCCAGACAGTGTGGTTTCCCCTATCCCAAAACTCAGAGCTAGACTAGCCTAACCAGTAGGTTCCAGTCTCAGTGAGAGACGTGCTTTAGTAAATAATGTAGAAAGCAATTGAGGAAGAGGCCTGGTGATATCAACCCCTGGCCTCCATGAGTGTGCACATCTGCATGCACACATATGCACATCTGCATGTACACAGTCCCCCATGCAAACACACATTCACACAATGCACACGCATATGCAAAAACGAGTCACAGAATCAGTAAAGAGGAGAGCTGAGTCTTCTGGATTCAGCAGGCCAGAGCTATAACCCATCCGATTCTGCTGCTTAGGTGTGTAGAAAGTCTGGGGCGGTGCTCTGGATGTAGGGTACTCAGGCTGGCTGGGGTGCTGAAGTGGAGTTGGGAGACTGGAAGACATCTTTTCCTTCACCTAGTCAGCATCGCTCCAGAGGAGTGTGGACACGGCATCTTTGTAGCTGTCAGCATTGAGGCTGGGGACTCCCTCCGACTGGCATGCCCCAGCTACCTGGGCAGCTTCTCTGACTAGCACCTTTAAAGCCACACCCATGAGGGGGAAGAGAAAACACAGGCAGCTGTGGCTCTGCATGCCAGGACTTCACCTGGTACCCGAGAGGAACGGTTGGCTTTAGTTCCCCTGAGGCAGGACTGTGCCTGGCCAGTTCCCCAGTGTTTTGAGGTGTTTCTACAGCTCGGAGAGGCCCACAGTAGGCCTGTGCAGTGGATTCCGTGACTCAAGCCAGTTGTCTTCACGTTTTGCTCCTCCCGGGCAAGTGCAGGGAAGGAGAACGAAAGCAGCTTTCCACAGCTCAGTGGGCTGAGCAAGCCAGCGACTTGGCCCTGGTGTCAAGTCAAGTTATATAAGCCCTGGCTGCCTGCCTCCCTGGCAGGGGAGAGGAGGGAGAGGAGCAGGAAAGGCCTTATTAGCATTGTGATAAGAAACTAGACAGGGAAAGCTTGTCTTGAGAGCTTGTAGCCCCACATGCTCCCTGTCTCATTCCACAATTTTCAAGCCCTCACTTGCTCACTAGGGGAGGCCAGCAGAGGGAACAGGGCTGGGACTCTTGGGACCTAAGTTTATTAAGACTTAAAATAAACCCTCTTCTAGCAATATGGCTCTGTTGGTGGAGTGTTTGCCTAGCATGCAGGAAGCCCTGGGTTCTGTATGCAGCACTACATAAAATCATGCAGACTGATGGCCATAATCCCAGGAGAGCAGAGGCAGGAGGATGAGAAGTTTAAGGTCATCCTTGACTACATAGTAGGTTTGAGGCCAGCCTGGGCTACATGAGACTCTATCTCAAAACAGACCAAATCAAAACAAAACCCTCCTCATCTGTAAGCCTTCAGAAGACCAATGATTAAGAACACAGGAAAATCAAATGGAATGAACAAATCCAGGGATAAAGACAGGTACCATCATGCAATTTGTAGCCAGATCTCGACTTCTGAAGCATCACTGTGAATGACTGAACGATGGAAAGAGCCAAGCCCAAGACTCCCACCGGCTCCTTCAAGCCTTTCAATAAGGACAACAGAAGAACAAAGCACCCTGGTGGGGTTTTCTACTTGATAGGTCTGTCTCTTTTGGCCACAAGAGTGACAGTCCTCTATTTGTTTTTAGCTGGGAAGATGGCACAAAGATACTCCCCATCACAGAAATCAATTTAAGCTGTACAACAGAGACTCCAGAGGCACCTCCACACCTGCCACCCACCCTCCCAGCCAAGAGAAATGGTTCCCTTTCTGCATCTGTCCAGGCAAATGTGGCTCTGAAACATGACTCATGAATAGCCCTAGATGGGTGAACTTGTGGGGAAATGCTCATTCCTGCTAGCAATAAAAGATGAGAATTAACACGATATTGGGGAGGCAACTTTTTATTTTGTCTTACAAAATAATACCCTTGATGCTGGTCAGGCTGCACTGAACCTGAGAGACTTAGGCTGTAAATCAGCATAATTCCTCACCAAAGAAACACCGTGCTTTGGAACAGAAATCAGAAGATGCACTCACCCTGACTCAGTAATCCCTCTCTTGGGGATTTATACTAAAGAAACCATCTGACAAGCAAAAAGCTACACAACTGCTGTACAGTTGCTACTGATCAACTCTAATCTCCCTCATCTCCCTCTGTCTCTCACAGCTTCTCTTTCTCTGCGTGTCTCGGACTCTCCCCACCCCCTCTCCCCCTCTCTCATGCACACAACGCTAGAAAGAGCTTAATTTTTAGTGGCTGATGGCTTAACAAATTATGGTGAATTGACAATGAGTGTTATACAGCCATTAAGGTAAAAAAGACACAGGGGGCAAATTTTTAGACTCGTGTCACCAGGAGAATAGAATTTACATGAAAGAAAAGAATATGTTTCTTGATGTGTTTTAACATATGAAAGGAACTGCACTATAGAGAATGTGCCAGGAGGCTCTTGGTTGACTATGTTCCTGTCTATATCACCCAAGGCAAAGGGGCTTCTGTTTTCTTATTAATTTTAAAATCAATTTCTTTTTAATTCAGAAATCTTAAAATACACATCTATTTGATACCACCCAATGTTTTGAAATGCATACTCACTGCGGGATAGGTAGACTGAGATAATTAACACAGGCATTATATCATACATGTATCATTTGATGTGGGTGTATGTGTGCAGGTACATGTGGGGATGGGGGTGCCTGTGAAGACCAGAAGATAATCTTGGCGTTGTTTTTCGAGTGCCCCCATCACTCATTGATCTGGTAGACTATTGACTGGTGGGTGAGCCCTAGGAATCCTCTTTCCACAATGCCCTGCTGTGTGTGTGTGTGTGTGTGTGTGGACATGTGTGTGTGTCTAATGTGGGTTCTGGAGAATCGACCTCGGGTTCTCATGCTTGCATGATAGGCATTTTACCAACCGAGCCATAGCCTTATTTTTTGGTGACAAGAACACTTAAAACTCAAGGGACTTCCTCCAAGGACTTTGGAGATGAAGAGAGGATGACTTGGATCCTACAGGTAGGTGGAGGAGGTCTCCAACCCTGTGACCGTGACACCATTGTGCGCCACAGGAGTCTCAACTTTGGAGAAAACCACTTTCAATTTTCCAAGTAGGCCAACCTTCAGAGAGGCTGACATAGACCCTACTGACAGGCATAGCAGTCCAGCCATACAGGCTCCGTCTACTTTCAGCGGGTCCTCATAAAACCCCCAGTGCCAGGGTTCCAAACCTTCCAGATAGACAACCTGCCTGTTATCGTATTGAAGTTCAGGAACCCCAATAAGTCTGGAAAAGACGACTAAGGAAGATGACTAAGGATTTCATTCTTTTCTTAAAACAATTATCTTTTTATAAAGACATAACAATGAGCATGTGAATTGATAAAAATACGTTATTTACACACATGCATGATAATAACCTGAAGGAAGGGAATTTTTATGTGTGATGCTAAACCCATCCCCAGATTGGTTTAACTCATGATGTTTGGTCAGACCAAACAAATCCACCCCTTTGAACCTCAGCAGCCTCCACTCAAGGTCAGTGAGGCCAGGGAACACAGGGGAGGGGTAGGACTTGGGTTTACTGCTTTCTTTCCTATTGGGGGAAGTAAGGACGCCAGAATGGCTTGATAAGGCTAACTACATTCAAAAACTAGGATAATGTCTTTTCACTTTCTTGGTGATAGAATTCTATCCTTTTGGGGAAAAGTAGTAAATAATAAAAAAAAAAAAAGGTTGAGTTATCTTCTGTGTTGTTATTACTGCATAACAAACCCAGGAACCCTCAGTTGACCCCGACAACTTTGAGATCACACTGCAATTCAATACACTCGCTGTGGATCCTAGTCTCACAGGGAGGTGCATGTTCAGGCCGTTCCTCTTGGGCCACACCGAACAGTTCAGAGTACCTGATGTGCATCCTGGGTCTGTCATGTGACATCTGTGTGATGTTATCACTGGCCTTTCTGCAGTTCTAAGGTCCTTCCTCCTCTCTCCCTCCATTCCTCCTATCCCTTTATTGGAAGGGTCTTGTATAGCCCAGGTTAGCCTCTAACTTTCTATGTAGCTAAGGATGTCCTTGAAATCCTGACCCTCTTTCTTCTACTTCCCAGAAGGCTAAGATTGCAGGCAGTCACCACCATGCCTAAATTATATATTGCCTAAGATGGAACCCAGGGGCTTTGCATGCCAGGCAAGCGTCCTGTCGACTGAGCTACACCCCCCAGCATCTAATCCCTTTTTATAGAGCAGAAAGCCATCTTGGCTTTCATACATTAGAAATGCTTCCTCTGCTGGAGGAGCACCTGAGCTGTGTCCTTCACTTCTAAATGTGTGCATACATGTGCTCCTTTAATTCAGAGTTCTTCGTCCTGTTCCCTAACTGCATGCTTGCTTCTCAGACCTACATGGCACCATGCTCCCAGTCCCGGCTAGATCACCACGCAAAGGCCAGATGCCCCAATTCAAAGAAGCAGAGGGACCAGAGGCAGCTGTCAGCGTGCTTCAATTACAGACGGAATCAAACACAAACAGCATCTGCCTGCCGTTTCCTTGTGATTATTGTGTTTGACAAGATAACCTGTACCCACATGTACATTCATTACTGAGCTTCTGAAATGATTTTCCTTTGTCTGCTTGAGTGCAGGAACTTTGAATGAACAGTTTCTGTGTGTGAACTTACGAGTGTG
Organism: Cricetomys ansorgei; assembly: GCA_026225945.1. Taxonomy (NCBI): domain Eukaryota; kingdom Metazoa; phylum Chordata; class Mammalia; order Rodentia; family Nesomyidae; genus Cricetomys; species Cricetomys ansorgei. Next base: position 22,117,377 of record JAMJFZ010004023.1, on the reverse strand, counting down.
AAAGCTCAGAGCATCAGGAGTGTTCTAACAGGCTCGGTTCCCAGCCAGGACGGCCGACTGGACACTCTAGCAGAAAGGCTCAGGTACTTCCTCCATAGAGTCACTGAGGCAGAAAAGGAGGGACTGCAGGTCTTCACTTTGCTGTGAGGAATACTGTTTTTTAAAAATGCAGAGAAGGAATTTGAATTTTAAATGCTCCTGAGTGAAGCATAAAGAGAAAAGGAAAAAGTTGCAACCGCAGGACAACCGCTCACGTTCTGCCAACAAACTCATTTGTAAATGGGAACCCAGAGAAGGTCTGAGCTGTTGTCTGTCTTAGCCTAGGGGCTTCTGGGAAAGCCCCATCTCTATGTTTCAACTTCCTCCCCACCACACTCTTCCCTGAGTTTCTGGACTCTGGCTACGTAGCTCCTCAAATACGAAACCCCTTCATCTTTCCACGGAGCCTTGGGTCCCAGCCTGGTATCAGTCCTGTCCCTGTGGTATTCCTTCTCCCTTCCACTTTGAGGACAATATTTTCAGGGGATGTATCATTCAATGAGTCATTTTGTTATTTTGCATTTCTTTGTTGGCAGTTTGATGCACTCTGCCTCCCCAGGAAGACTATAAAATCCTCTACATCCTGTCCCAGCCCCTCACATGGCAGGGGTGAGAAATTACTTGTTGAGCACTCATGAACAGAGTGGCTGAATCGCTGACAAATAATGTAATCAAAACACACATGTTAAAAACAACTCACATTTGCAAGAAGCACTGTGAAATAAGTAAAAAGACATGATTCGAGTCCTCTGGGATGACATCAGTTAGAGATGTTGTTTACATAGACACACACAGACACACACACCACACACACACAGACACACACACACAGACACATGCACACAGACACACACACCACAGACACACACACACACACACACATACAGACACATACACACAGACACACATACAGACACACACACACACACCACAGACACATACACACACACACACCACAGACACATACACACCCACAGACACATACACACACACACACCACAGACACACACACACACACACACATACAGACACACACACACAGACACACACCACTTTGTAGGAAAGTTGGGCTGTACCTAGCACCTGTGATCCAGCAGTACTCTAAATGATATCCATTGCTTTGGGCCAGGCCCTGGGGTTCTCTGTTCCTGTATTTCTCCCTTTGTCAGGTGATGTCCATATTGGTGTGCTAGGGAATAAAACCCAGATGACAGAAATGGAAATGCTTTGAGAAGATAAATACAGGTGATACTAACCACCACTAGGTGCCCACCTACTTAGCTAACTCTATTGAATCCTAGCCTGGCCTTTATTAGCGAATCTTGTTGAAACCCCTCTTTGATAAGATGGTAAGATACTCCCTAACAGCAAGTTGGGTGCACAGCCGATACTAGTGGCTAAGCATTTGTTTCTTTAAGGAAAGTACAAATTAAAGAAAGGGGTGGGGGGGTGCCTACCTCTATGTCTTGACTAAATCTACAGTCTGTATTAGCTCTTAAACAGGACACGCCTTGTGCAAAGTTTATAGAGTCAAGGTTAGTAAGAAGCTTTGACTCTTTCCAAAGGCTGTTTGTTAATTAGTTGAGAGACACAACTGCCCTTGGGCAGCCTTATCAATGCAGCATACAAAAAAGATGATCAATCTTTTCTCCTCCTCCTCCTCCTCCTCCTCCTCCTTCTTCTTCTTCTTTGCTCTCTCTCTCTCTCTGTCTCTCTCTGTCTGTGTGAGAGTATGATCTCAGCTGTTGTTTTATTAAAGTGCTATCCACCTTGGTGGAATTTTCTTGATTGTTTGCTTGAGACAGAGTCCACCCTTGGCCCAGAGCTTGCAGATTTGGCTCAGCAGGCTGGCCAGTGAGCCTAGGAATGATCTGATCTCTGCTTCTCCAGCACTGGGATTCCAGTTTGTGCCACCACATCTGGCTTCTTTAGAAAATGTTTAAAATCACATTTATTTATTTATTTATTTATTTATTTATTTATTTATTTATTTATGAGTTGGGGGAGACATGTGTAGAGGTCAGAAGGCAACTTGTAGGGATTAGTTCTCTTTCCATTACGTATGTCTCGGGCTTGATGGTAAGTGCCTCTACTGGCTGAGTCATCTCAGATTGGCTCATGTCTGTCTTTCTTTCTTTCTTTCTTTCTTTCTTTCTTTCTTTCTTTCTTTCTTTCTTTCTTTCTCTCCATTTCTTTCTTTCCTTTCTCCCTCTTTCCCTCCCTGATTTCTCTCTGTCTCTGTCTCTGTCTGTATCTCTGTCTGTCTGTCTGTCTGTCTGTCTCTCTTCTGTAGGTTCTTGGGGACCAAACTCAATCCTCATACTTGCAAACCAAACAGTTTAATCCCTGAGGAACCTCCCCAACCTGGCGAGTTCATTCATTACCTTTCAATAAGTTCTCTGAAGGATGGACTATGCTGCTGCCCTTGTCAGGCACGAGGGATACAGGGAAGGGGAGGATAGGCCAGGCCAGGTCCTCCTGGGACTCACAGGCTAGTAGGAGGAGGAGATGCACAGTGTCAGTCATAAATTTGGAAAGTTCTATAAAAGGAAAGTACAAGGTGTCCGAAGAGAGACTCTACCTGGGGAGCTGATCTGGTCTGGAAGGCAGAAGCAGCTTGGTCCAGCTTGTGGCATTTGAGCTGAGACAGAAGGATGCTCAGCAGTGGGTGAGGTCCAGGGGCTGAAACCGAAGACAGGGAGGGCGTTCCAGGTGAGGGAGCATTGTGCACATTCTACATTCAACTGGCATTCATGCAGGGCTGTGTGTGTTGGCACAATGTCAGCTCTGGGGCCCTCAGTGAAGTGGAAGACACATGCTGGCCTCTGGGTGCTGATGACTGGAATGAGATGGTTTCATTCATGGCTGGTCAGGGGTGCTTCCCTATAGGAGGTAGAGGCATTTGCAGAGGCTTAGAGAACAGCACTCCAGGTGTCTTGGATAGAGGTCAGAGGCTACTCAGTCCTCCAGACTGATTGACATTCTGGGTGGCTCCTAGTTTTTCCTCTGGCTCCTCCTGATTCAAGAATGAAAATCCTTTCTCGCCCAATGGCTATGAGGTTGCAACCAAAAGGAAGCTGCCTCAGCAAATGCTGACACAAGCATTTTGCAGTGAGCTGGAAGTGCCCTGCTGGGCCTGGCTGGGCCTGTACCTCCCTCGTTTTCCCCAGGCAGGATCCAGTCATCAGTACCATGAGGATGATTGCTTAAGGAGGCTCCCTTCCCTGCCTCGGTGCTCTGAGCCTGCTCTTGCCCAGTTTCCTTGGCTTCCCCCTTCCATCTGAACCTGCTGTCTGAGGGTCAGAGCAGCCCTTCCAGGGGAAAGCCCCCGGCCCACTTAATAGCACTTTCCCTCTGCCTGTCTAATTAACTCCGTCACTGTATCTGCAGTCAGATAAAATGCTCATTTCACACCACATTAATTTTTATCAGCTGAACATTAAGCAACACAAAGCTATCTATGCTTGGTTTAATTTACATACTGACAGACCTACAAAGCGTATTACCCACAGTGGCTGCGAAGCAAATAAGCAGAACCAGCATCAAACAAGGCTCTTCAAAATGAAACATTGATCTGCAAGGCTGACAGGAAAGGAGGGCTGGAGGGATGGCAGGAAGAAGCAACAGAGGGGTTGCTTCCCTTGAAGGACTATTACCAGTGTAGTCACTGCTCAGTCCTGGAAAAAGCTGGAGTCTGTGGTCTAGAGGATTCTTAGGGGCATAGTTCCCAGTCTATGCAGTTCCCTAGAAATGACATCTGTATATCTTGTCACCAGCTGCTTCCCAAGCAGAAGGATGCTCTCCATAGCAAAGAGCTACATATGCACACACTGGTGTACATATATTCACCAAGAAGCACCTCACATACTATTCACCCTTACTATTTCTCTAGAAGAGCCTTCCTCTTTCCTGGTTCATCAACAGACTTAGGTATCATTTCCTCCAGGAGGCAATCCTTGATCCCTTACCTTCCTCAAAAATGTGCACTCAGAATGCCGAGGACCAGGTATGTACTGTGCCCACCACCCACACTCTTTAACAGTCTATGCATGTGTGTCTTTCTTTGAGTGACTATGAGCTCCTTGCAGGGGCAAATCTAGATTTGGGAGAGCAGAACTTTATATGAGTAGAAGGAATTATCTTGGAAAAAAAAAAGAATTGAGAAGCTCAGTGGGCAGAGTGCTGGCGCAGGAAACCCTGGGTTTAATTTCCAAGCTGTAAACTCAACGATGTAGTACATGCCTGTAATACCAGCACTCAGGCTGAGGAATTCCAGGGAATCAGAAGTTCAAGGCCATCCTCAGCCAGATATAGATTTCAAGACCAAGCTGAATTAGTGAGTCCTCATTACAAAACAAATGAAGAACATCTAAGATTTTTATATACTATAGAACAGTATAACCATCAGAACAAGTTGCTAGGAACGCTCTTGTGGAAGGATCTTGAAATTTAAGATTTATCAGCTTTGAAGTGTGTCCACTTCTAGTCACTTGAGCAATAAACACACACACACACACACACACACACACACACACACACACACACACACACAAGCATTGAATTAATGTGCATAACATAAACTGAATGGTAGAACAGGAGCCACTTCTGAGTCCATAGTCTGTCATGGGAATAGCAAAAAGCTTTTTCTAGGGAGTCTCCTGTAAGCATCCTACTAGCCCAGGTGAGACAATAGATACAACAGGAGATAGAATTGATTTCCATGAATTAAGCTTCTTACCTGAGAACTGATGACCCAGGAAACAAAGCTGTGATGCCCCCAGACAAAATGACACGTGGCTCTCGGGGGCTAAGCTGTAATCTTGAGCTCTGTGGCAGACCATTGACTTGAAAACTCAAAGTCCTGATTCCTTGTGACTATCAGTGGGGTAGAGCTTGTATACCTACATATTACATATGAGTTCCCCATTCACAATCCTGCAGCAAACTGTCTATCCCCGCACTCTGAGAGATATTGGCTCAAACGCCAGTGTCAGTGTGGAAGAGGGGGACTTACTTGGAAGATGGGTAGAAGAGCACTGTGGTTTGAGTATGAGATGTCCCTCTATAAGCTTATTTTTTGAATATAAGTTCTGTGGCTGGCGCTATTTGGGGAAGTTCGAGAGCCTTTAGAAGGTGGAGCCTCACTGGTGGGAGTAGGCCACAGGGATAGGGCTTTGAAGGTTATGTCCTGTCTCTGTTTCTTGCCCCTTGCTCACTGCTTGCCTGCCCACTGTGATGTGAACAGGTCAAAGGCTTCCACCTCCAGGAACTGAGTTTCTCTTCTGTGCTTCCCCTACCATGGTAGACTGAAAACCTCTCAAAGTGTGAGCCAAGATAAATCATTTGTCTTTTAATTTGTCCGTCAGGTAGTGTATTAATTTCTTTTCTGATGTTGTGATAAAATAGCTGGAGCAAGATCAACTTAGAAGAGAGGGTGTATTTTGGCTTACAGTCCCAGAGGGATAGAGGCCAGCGTAGCAGTACAGTCATGGTGGTGGCAGCTGGGTGCCAGCTAGTCACATTTCACCCAAGCACAAGAAGCAGAGAAGGAATGCAGGAAATGGAGCCAGGCTGTAAAATCTCAATGCCCATATGATAATATGCCCCAGTGAAATATTCCCTCCAGCAAGACTCTACCTCCTAACGGTTCTATAACCTTCACAAACAGCGCCACCAACTGGGGACCAAGTGGTCAAAAACTTGGGCCTATGGGGGACATTTCTCATTCTGACCCCAGTAGGAGGAACTAGGGTCACAGAGGGTTGGTAGAAAGCTGTATTTCCTTTGAGAAGCAAGGCTACAACTTTGAATGGATTCAGAATTGGGTCAGGAGACTGTGCTCTGGGAGGCATCCTGCAAGAGTTAACAGGATATAGAGGAAGAATGGATGTGAGGTTGAGAACAGTCCTTGTTCTCATGATCTTAACTGTAGATACTTTCCACTGAGCCCTCACAAGAGACAGGACACCTTCCCTAGCCTCAGCAAATGCAGGCTGAGTGTTTTCTGCTAAGAATTTCAAATGGTAACCCCTGGATGCATAATATATTGCTTTCTTGTCCTCATTTTACATGTCTCCCATTGAAAGATACTCCAGGGCTCAATTTCACAATAGTGCATGCTCCGGCATGTCAGTTCCAAAGTTACCATAGATATTTTGCTTCAATACCAGCTTTGCACGAACTATCTTATGAGATGAATCTCTGGCCTTGGAAATGGCTGGAAAAGTTTTAAAGCCAGGAGGCTGGGGAGAGGCTTCAGTGGATGAAGCCGTTTCTGTGTAAGTGTGAGGATCTGAGTTCAGATCTCTAGCACCCACTTAGATGCTGGGTGGTCTGGCGGATAACCTGTAATCTCAAAGCTCAATGTGGTGAGCTGTAGCCTGTGAGAGAGCCTGTCGCAGTAAATAGAGTGGCGAGTGATGGAGGAAGACATACGATGCCCACCTCTGGCCTTCACAGATACGTACCTACATATACCCATGCATAAGCGCACATCTGTTGCTACATCCATTCGAACATGCATACATACTTTTTTTGCATACACGTGCAAAAAAAAAAAGCTTAAAGAAAAAAAAAACATTTCAACAAAAGTTCTTAAGCTAGGAATGTCTTTTGATTAGTGGTTTTCTGTTTGTTTCATGATATTTAGTGAGAAGCCAATGTGGTTGGAACTTTGGTATTGAAAAAGTATGCTGCCTTTAGAATAAAAAGTCCATAGCATGCATTGTGGGATTATACCCAGGCTGACGTCATGGGCTCTATGCCCAACACTGCTGGGTTTGAATAAGTCCCTGCATCTTTTCCTCCATGGCAATAAGGCATTATAATATTAGTTCTTCTTCTCAGAACTGTGATAGAGATGAAGTGTTTTATTTTTTATTTTTGAGACAAGGTCTTACATAGCTCAAGCTATATCAGAACTCACTAGGTAGCTGGATATAACTTTCAACTTCTGATTCTCCTGCCTCCAACTCCTGTGTCCTGGAATTCAACACACAGTTTTGTGCATGCTAGGTGAACTCTCTATCAACTGAGTTACATCCTGAGTCAGTGTTTTGAAATTTTAAATATAAATATGAGGAGTATTGGCTTTGGTAATGTTCTATTAACCGTCTTGAAACTAACAGTTAAGAGATAAGTAAAATATAATTTTAAAAACTAGTTGAAAGCATTGAAATGCAACCAAAAGCAAACAGAAGCTGCAAGCATTGAATACCAAAAGTCAGAGCCTCCACCTAGCAAAATTAATCAACCAACCAACTAATCAATCAGTCTCTGCCTCTGACTCATTGCCCAGTTGAGTTTCTGTCACCTTGAAATTGAGTGTCAGAAGGAGAAGTCCAGGCTTGGGAGGAAGGAATCTGATGACAGGAGGAGACTTTAGCTCTTGCTGGTCATATGGAAAACAGGTGGAATTTGAGTTAACACAAGTTAAAATGCTACTCAAATAAGCACTGTCTACAGAGGAACATAACAGAATGTAGAGTCTCTATAACAACCATTTGTATTACCTAGTATCCAAGCAAGTCACTAAATATTCAAATAAAGAGAGTATAAGTCATAACCAAGACAGATGGTAATCAACAGAAACCAACCCACTATACTCTGAGAACAAAGTTAACTGATACAGACTTTTAAAGAGATGTTGTAGATATGCTCCAGAAATTGAAGAACATGTAGACAAGGTAAATGAACATGATTTGACCACTGTAAGAAATAGAAATTTTAAAAACGAACCGTGCAGACTTAATATGATATTAAAAATAATATGATAAAAATCACTGTATGTTCTTAACAGCATATTGGAGATGTCAGGAGAGCCAATAGATTTGATTGGAAAATGTTCAATCTTAAGAAAAGAGAGAGAGAGAGAGAGAGAAAGAGAGAGAGAAAGAGAGAGAGAGAGGGAGAGAGGAGAATAGGTGAGAGAAAAGTGAATAAAACTAGTAGTATCTGGATTGGAAAATGTTCAATCTTAAGAAGAGGGGTGAAGGAGAAAGAGAGAGAGAGAGAGAAAGAGGGAGAGAGAGAGAGAGAGAGAGAGAGAGAGAGAGAGAGAGAGAGATAAGTGAGAGAAAAGTGAGTAAAGCTAGCAGTGTCCTGGAATCCCATGTCATCAAATAGTCTAATCTATAGGAAACAGAGGTTCAAGAAGACAAAGGGAGGGCTAGAACTGACTCCACAAAGTTGTAAATAACAATATGTAAACATTTAAAAAATGAGAGAAGGGAATAAAGATACAGTTGAAGGAATGGCTGACAGTTTTCCAAATGTGGTAGAAAATATCAACTTACAAATGCAAGAAGCTCAACACATTCCAAGTTGGGTAAGTATAAATAAAACTACATCTAGACACACCATAGTCAAGCTCTCTGAAATCTAAAGAGAAAGAGAAAATCTTTGACGAAACCTGAGAAGACAGGTTGAATATAAGGAAACACCAATGAGACCAACAGTTGACATCTCAACTGTCAACAAAAGCTAGGAGAGGACGAGATGGTGACACTAAAGTATAAGCAAAAAATAAAACACTGTCAACTCAGAATTTCTGTCTTCAAAAATAAAGGCAGAGTTGTTTTCATATTACACTATCCTGGTTAGTTTTTATTGTCAGATTGACACAACCTAGAGTCATCTGATAGTCATTTGAGAAGAGGGAAACTTGGTTGAATAAATTTCTCCATTAGATTGCCTGTGACCATGTTTGTGAGGGATTATCTTGGTTGATGATTGGGAGGTCCCAGCCCACTGTTGGCAGCACCATTCCCTAGGCAGATGGCTCTTGACTGCCTAAGAAAGCTAGCTGAACAAGAGCTAGTAAGTGAGTCAGAGAACAAGTCAGCAAGCAGAGTTCTTCCATGGTTTGTGCTTCAGGTTCCTGCCTCCATTTCTTGTTCTGTCTTCCCCAAAGATGGATTGTGCCCTGAAAGTATAAGATGAGGTAAACATGTTCCTCCCCAAGTTGCTTTTGATCAGAATGTTTGATTGCAGCCATAGAAATGTAGATAGAACACAACCCAAAGAAATCTATACTAAGAGACAGGGTCCTTCATTCATCAGAAGAGTAATGACACTGGATGGTAGCTCAGATCTCCAGGGAAGAAGGGAGAGTGCTGCAAAGGTTACTTTTTAAAAGTTAGCTGTCATTTTTCTTTTTCCCAGTGTCTAGTAAATTTATGCAACATAGCTATATTTTACCGTAGGCTAACTGACACCTTACCTTTGTGATGCAAACCCTAAACTTAGAAAAATAAAAGAGAAGAAAGTGATTTTTTTTAAAGTTGGTTTTATTACCTATAGCTGCATGAGCATGCACAAAAGAATAACTCCTCTGGGGTTCTTTTTGTTTCCATTTATAAAATGGAAAGGTAGATGAACACAAGTTCCTTTTTTGTCCAAACATATGATTCTAAATATTTTATAGTATCTACTGGGAGGTGGACAGGTGTGTGCCCCAGCATGTGTGTAGAGGTCAGAGGACAACTTGCAGGAGACTTTTCTCTTCTTCCACTATGTGTGTCTTGGGGATTGAACTCACGTCATCAGGCTTGGTTGCAAGCACTTTTACCCACTGAGACACCTTGCTGGCCCACCTACTGGGAGTCAACAGTAGCAGTAGGTTAGAAATAGTCTCCATCTATATTATTATTATTATTTATCAGACAAATACAAAAGCTCACCCAAGAACTACTGAACGTCACCTAGACCTACCCCATAGCTTTTTGTGCCTCATCATTGGAAAGAAACCGTTAATACACTCCCATAGTGGACTCGATCCAGGTGGGAGACAGCAATGCCTGTACTTTTCAAAGCTCAATGCAGGGAGAGATGAGGTGGTTTTGTTACATTGATTGTCAGGCTGCCTTTCATGTGTGTGAGACATTGATGCTGGATGCCAGATTCTTAGTCATCTCCAACACTGATGGACTGCAGTTCACCACATCAGAACATGCTTGGCCAAGTGTGAAAGTTCACTGCATGTCTCCCTCTGAGTGAGCAGCATGTAGGGAGGGAGCTGGAGCCTCTCCCCCAACCCCCAGGACCGAAAGCAGTTCATTAGCCATTCTGTAAATGTGTATTTCACCTTGGGGGAACCTCCTGGAACCTTCAAAGAGCTTCCTGGTGATCTGCCACAGAGACGGACTTGTGCCAGGCTAGACCCCAAGGCTTATGGGCTACCAAGTTCTGCCAGTTTGCTGGAGGTTGGGTGGCCATCCTCAGCTCTGATGCTCTATGACATTTCAGTCATGTAACCTTTCCCTCCCATCCCCTCTGTCACTGGACTCGGCAGGCATTGGAAAGTTCTGGAGTTAGTACTTACAGACAATTCTTCAGGGGTCTGGTCCCAGCTGCTGTGAGTGCCAGAGAAGAAAGAGAAAGACTCAGATTCTTCCCTGACAGGCTTCCCACGGTGCTGAATGAATGCAAGACTTCACCAGTTCTAAAGAGGAGACCTGAACTCCTTACAGCACAGCCAAGGACATTGGCATCATTTAAGAAATGACAAGCATCTTCTAGTTCCCACTATGACCAGAGTCTGTGGTATGGGACTCAGGGGAGCCTCAACATGAAGCAGTTGTTAGACCCATTCAGCTTTGTCTTTCCTTCTCCACCTGAAGGCACTGTAGTCCTGATGGGCAAAGGGACCTGCCTACACAAACAAGTGTCACTCAAAGTCCCAGGCTTTTCCTAAGAGCTAGGCTGACCTCCTGGCACAGTGCACTGAAGACTTTAACATCACCCAGATGCCTGAAAAGAAGCAGAAGGTAGGCACAATCAGGTCTAAAGCTCTCTTGCCAGCCCAGAAGTTGAGAACTGTGACTGGTCTGATCTTTGGAGCTGGAACTCTGGTTTTAAGAAGGGCCTTAGAGAGTTAAAAGGGTTTTGCCTGCTGATACTGAACAGTCTAACTGTGAGCCCTAAGCAATGAACCGAGTCCCCAAGCTCTCTTCTTTTCTCCCCTTCTCTTCTCTCATAGACACACACACTTGCATATTGCATGTGCAAGCATATGTTTATTGCATGCATAGGGCAACTAGACAAACATATCAAGGCTGAGGAAATGAGTCATTGGTAAAGTGGTCACCACACAAGAATAAGGACTTGTGAACCATCCACACCCGCACGCATTTATAATCCCAGGGCTTGGGAGGTGGACATAGCGAAACTGGTGAGTTTTAGGCCAGTAAGAAACCCTGTCTCAGAAAATAAGCAGAATGGTTCCTGAGGAAAGGTACCTGAAGTTGACCTCTGGCCTCCACACATATGTGCACATAAGGTGCACCACACGTGCAATATACAATGATTCTAAACATATATGGGATATTTTATTAATAAAACACATTGTATAATTCACTTAAAACTTAAAGGTCTGATTAAGATAGGTTTCAAAAATCAAGTTCTAAAACTTGTGGGAGTCCTTGTGACTCAAATCCATAGGTTCATGGATTTTTCCCTTCTTTCCTTCCTTTCCTCTTCCTCCTCCTCCTCCTCTTCCTCCTTCTTTTTTAATGTAGCTGTGGCTGGCCTAGAACTTGCCATGAAGACCAGACTGTCCTCAAACTCACAGAGATCTGCCTTACTCTGCCTCCTAAATGTTGGGATTAAAGGCATGTGCCACTACGTCTCTTTTACCTGTGTGCCCTGGTTCCCTCTCAGAAGCACATTCAAATTCTCTCTTCCTCTTTGAGGGCTGCTTTCAGTTCTCTCTGCACAGGATATCTGAGAAACCATTTTTTTTTTTTTTTCCAGACCAGGTCTTTTGCAGTCCAGGCTGGCCTCAAACTTGCTGTTTATCTGTGGATGGCCTTGAACTTCTTCTAATCCTCCTGCCTTCAGAGTAATGGGATTACCTGTGTACACCACCACTCTGGTTTGTGCAGTAGTAGGAATCTGAACCCAGTGCTTCATGCATGAGCCAAATCTCTGCCCTTGATGAACTTATTTGGAAGTGTGTGCTTGATAACCTAGCTCAGTTAGCCAGGACACTGCTGTGAACCAACAGTCCCATCCCTGGAAAGGCAATGAAACAATGAGAAATTAGCTTGGGGGAGACAGACTTCCTGGAGTTCCTTCCAAAATGCCTTACAAGCTGTTCCTTCTTGATGGCCAGTCTAACATACTGTCTTAAGAAACCTGAGGCTTTCACCTTGTAAGGCGAGGGCTGCTGCTGAGAGCTGGTGTTTCCCTTTAGTAGTGAGAAGTTGGTTCGCAGGCGTTCAAAACAGCCCCCTCTGATTCACTCATATTTATTTATTTGTATGTGTGTGTGTGTGTGTATACACGTGTGTATGTGGGCGTATAGTATATGTGCACATGTGTGTCTGTGCATGTGAAGGCCAGATGTTAATTGACCTCAACTGTGGCTCCTCAAGCCCTGCCCACCTTTGGTTTGAAGCAGTGTCTCTCACTGGCCTGGGGCTCATCAACTGAGCTAGCCTTGTTTGAGACACCCAGTGACCCATCTTCTCTGTCTCCCCAGCTCACACCGCCATGCCTGGCATTTTCAGGTAGACTCTAGGGAACAAACTCAGCTCCTGACACTTTCGAGTCAAGCACTTTACCGACCCAGCCATCTTCCCAACCTTGGATTATTTATTTGTGTAATGTGTTTGCACTCTGAATTGGCCACAAAGAACTGGGGGGGAGATGCGCCATCTGCGTAGAAGGGAAGATCGGGTGGCTAGGAGGTCCCACCTCTAAGACGCTCAGCATCTCACTGTGATTCACACGCAAACTGAGAGATCGCTGTCACTTCATTTCCCTTGTCTCATTTCCTTTGCAGTCTGATGTTCTCTGAAAGCCCCCAGCGCAGGGAGATTGTGAGAGCAAAGAGGCAGACAAGGCGGGAGGGGCAGAAGAAGAGACAGCTATCTCAGTCTAGAACTCATCAACCCGGGCAGGATGCCCTTTCGGTGTCACCCTCCAACTCTCTCTTTCGGTGCTTCTATCATCCGGGTCCCCTTTTAAAACTCTGCTAGGATTGGATGGACCATGTTTGATGCTGTCAGGAGGTAGTAGTGATACTCGCCGTCCTTAGGGATGCCACTACTGTAGAGAGACCTGGAAGCAGGGTTCCTTGTTTAGAGGCTTCTCTCCAGCCCTAGCCCCAGGGCTACAGGGAGCTCAGGGCTCCTCCTGACTTTGCCTTCTAAGACAGCCTGACGAGGTCCCTCAAATTGGCTACAACATGCACACGTGCAGCATAGAAATGGGCAAATACCATGCACTAGAGATTTTATTTTTATTTCCTTTGAAAAGTCTATTGTGTGCATATGTATGTGTGTATGCGGAGGTCAGAGGTCAACCCCAGGGATTGTCTTTCAGGTGCTGGCTCTTAAAAAAAAACCAAAGTATTGTGCTTGTTACTATTGGAGGAGGTGAGAGGGCTGTGCCGCAGAGCACATGTGGGGGTCAGGGGACAGCTTTCGTGGAGTCAGGTCTCTCCTTTTACCTTTACGTGGGTTCTGGGGATCGAACTCAGGTTTCCAGGCTTGGGTGGCAAGCGTCTTTACCCGGTGAGCTGTCTCACCAGCCCCACTTGTTTTTTGTAACAAGGTTTCTTAATGGCCTGGAATTCATCAAGTCGGCTAAATTGGCTGGCCAGCCAGCAAAAGCCAGGGCTCTGCCTGTCGTTACCTCCCCAGTGCTGGGATTATGCGTATGTGTCACCATGGCCGGCTTTTTAAAGTGGGTTCTGGGGAACAAACTCAGGTCCTTATAGTCCTTTACCAACTGAGCCATCTCTTCTGCCCTTCTTCTCTGGTGGAGTTAAGTGTTAAACACTTGCCGGATGTCCCACATACAACACGCGTCTATTAAATACACCAGGGGAGAGTGAAGAGGGCTGCACTGGATTCAACCAGCTCCAGCACCTCTCTGGCCCCAACCTGGGATTAGCTGTGAAGTTCAGACTGCGGTGCCAGGAAGACTAATTTAAAACAAAATTTCTCTTTGGTAACAGTGCCTCTGACTCAAGTCTGGTGGAAAGTTATCAACTTTAGAAACCCTCAAGGAAGAGGCAAGGACCTCACATCATCTCTCGGTCCTTTTGATGTTCAAAAGAGAACTATCTTAAATGCCAGGACAGCGCCACGGAAGGAAGGGTGCCAGGCTCACGGGGTGCAGTCACGTACAGCAGCTTCCCTTGCTGACCTCAGCGAGAGTAATCTCTCTGAGCCTGTGTTTCCTATGCTGTAAACTCATCAACAGCACTTTCTCAGTCTATCCTCCAGGGAGACCTCTCCATAAATCTCTCAAACTCCTATTCATTCTCCAAGACCCAGTTTGATGCTGTGAGAGTCCCTCCACTCCCTTCTCCCTTCCAGTATTCGCTGTGTTGGGTCAGTTAGCTCTTAGTGACTTCATGCCTCAAGTTACTCTGAAGGATAGATGTCTACATTTTCATTACTTTTATGGTGCTTAGTAGCCAGTACTTGAGGGCTGAGTGCTTAGGAAAGTGATCTCCTGAGAAACTGGATGGGAAGGGGCTCTAAACTGTGGCCATCACACACACACAGAGTTATTATGAGGGCCTGACTTCACAGTAGGGTGGTACGCTATTGACTACCCTTCCAAGGGCAGTAGAAACAGAGCCTGTCCAAGCATTTAATCCATTGCTACTGGCTAAAAGGAACCAAGAACCTGCAGGCGAAGGGGGAAAGGAACCCATAGGGATAGAGCGTGTGTTCTTCTGAAGGCAAGGCCGCCACTCCTACTGTCAGTGAGTCCCAGCTGCTTGATCCAGGATTTCGAACCCTCCCTGCCCACAGGCTCTGAGGTAAGAAGATTATATAAGGGATGAATGCAACCTTCATTTGTTTTAATAAAAGAAACAGCCCATTTAAAGAAACATGGACCTTAGCGGCTTGGAGATTTCTGACTGAATGTGACCCAGAGGCTGTGCAATACAAAACAGCTGTCTAGAGAGTAGCCGGTTTTTCCTCTTTAAAACATTCTGGAAAATTTGCTCTGTCCCTATGCCAAGAAGAAAAAAAAAATGAAAACCAGAAGGGCTGTTTGGAATGTCTCTTCATTTTACAGACTCCTTTAATGCATAACATTGTAAAGACAGAAGCTCTGCCTTTAAAGGGTCCGGAGCGGTCAGTGGAGAGGCCCACCACCATGTGGGATTTGTGAGCAGACTTCAGGGGGATGCAGGGAAGACTCTCCATCTCAGATAGATTTCAGAGCTGCCTGCAGGGACCTTAGATTACAGGAGTTTCCTAAGGTGGGGGGGACCCAGCAAACAGGCTTGCCTTGGAAAACTCCCCAACTGCGTAACATTCAGCTTATTTATGAATTCAGATGATGAAGATGGTAATGAAGGTGCTGCTGCTGCTGATTGTGGTGACGGTGATGGTGGTGGTGATTATGAAGGTGGTGATGATGATTATGGTGGTGGTGGTGGTGGTGATTATGGTGACAATTATGGTGGTGATGGTAATTGTGGTAATAGTGATAATTTTGAGTGTGGTCATGGTTGTGGTGATGGTGATGATGACAACGGTAGTGATGGTATAAAAAGGCCGTTCTCATACGGACACAACCATCACAGCAAGATAGGCAATGCACGGTGGGTGCTACACATTTGGAAGATAAGGCTGACAGAGGTGCAGGCTGGCTTCAGGTTTAATTCCTGGCCGTGGATGTCAGGCACCACGCCCCAGAGGGGCTTTAGGATGGTGGTGGTGGGCTCCAGCGGATGGGGAGGGGCAACACTCTAGAGAGAGAGGTTTGGAGAGGGCACAAGCGCTGGAGCCTCACAGAGCGCACTCTGCTCCTGCACCCTGCCGAGGACAGATCACAGGATCACGGGCCATCATGGGATGACGCAAGGATCAAGGGCGTATTACAGGGTAGACACTACAAGAGTAACTTCAAATACTTCATCATTATTTCAAACTTCACAGAGGGCCACCTGCCCTGAGAAGGTATTAAATCCATTTATTCCCCAGGATTCTATCTATCTGGGAATTCTCTCAAAGGGTTCATCATGTCCTTTCTCTTCCCTCTGAAGGAGCTTATCGAATGACAATCATCCGAAGCATCTGGCTTCCATTTTCAGAAGAAAACCCCAAACCTGATGAGACATAAGATGTGGTGTGTGAGTGTGGGATGTAGGGGGTGGCTGTGTGTAAGTAGGTGGGGTATGGGGGGTGGCTGTGTGTAAGTAGGTGGGGTGTTGGGGGTTGGCTGTGTGTACATAGACTAGGCATGCGTGTGTGTTTCTGCATGTATGTCATGAAATCGGTAGCTATTTCATCTTTACTTTTAAAACACCACTCACCTGTTGTTGGCAAACCACCTTTGTCTTTTTTTTTTTTAAAGGTATTTCTGTGTCTACAGAGGTGAACATCTTTGCCTAGATTCAATAAGGCAGGAAATCAATGGAAGTTTTCATTTTCAGCTCAGCCCCCAAAGACAAGATGCTGACAGAAGCCTAAGTAAAGGTGTGGAGAGATGCCTGCCAGCTTCCTTCTGAGTTCCATGTTCTACAAAAACTAAAACAGGAAGACAGACCTTACCTGCACTACTGTACCATGTAAAACCCAAATGCTTTCCCTCTTGTTTTATTTTAAAAAATTTAAAGCCATGCCATTCTGATTAATATGGACAACTTCAAGAAAAGAAAGACACCTTAATCTTTTAAAGACAGTCACAACTAAACCTAACAGTTTGGGTTTTAAATGGCTACATTGAAATATTTCTTTCTCTATTCATTTCCAAACCCAGGCCATAAATCACCCTTATGAACACAATGGCCTGCGCCTGTGGCAATTTATCATTTGGATAATGTCACCTGGTCAGGTGTGCATTAATTTATGCCTCGAATTAGGACTCGAGTTGGCTGGAATCTTCCCCCACATCTGCACACCTCAGGACCAAGGATGCATACCCAGGACAGGGGGAAGCCAAGCCATCCTGTACTCCCATGAAGGCAGAGGAAAGGTGGGAAGAAAGCCAGGGCCTGCCAGCCAGCCGCTGTTCAAGGGTGCAACTGATGATGGAATGCCTGCTTCAGCCAAATGGAAGAGGAAGCATGCAACACCTCCTCCTCTGTGTGTGTGTGTGTGTGGCTGTGGCTGGATGGGGACACATATGTGTTCACATGTGCATGCAGACCAGAGGATGACCTCAGGTGTCCTTAGGCACTGTCTACCTTGCTGTCTTTAAAGGGGAGGATTTATTTTTATTGTTTTGCTAACAGTTCGCCTGTATACCCTATGCATGCCTGATGCCAATAAATTCTTGAAAAGGGTATTGGGTTTCCTGGAACTAGAGGTAGAGATGGCTGTGACCTACTACGTAGGTGCAGGGAACTGAACCTGGGCCCTCTGGAAGAGCATCATGTGCTCTTAACTATGGAATCACCTCTCCAGCCCCCACCTTGATTTTTGAGGCAGCATCTCTCATTGGTCTGGAATTTGCAAAGTAGGCTAGGTTGGCTAGTCAGCAAACCCCAGGGGTCCCCTGTGTGCACCTCCCCAGAACTGATCTTATAACCTTGTGATCGACACGTAGTTTTTTTGTGGGTTCTGGGGATCAAGCTCAGGTCTTCATACTTACAAGGCAAGCCCTTCACTGGCAGACATCTGCCCAGCCAATGTGTGTTAGCATTTCAACTCTTCGAAGGAGGAGAAGAAGTTGAGCAACAGTGAGACAGAGGGGCCCACAGTACCCAGGAGGCGACAACCCAGAGCAGAGATGGCAGGGTGGCTGTGCTGAACTCGAGTCCTGGCTTTTCTGTTAATTTCCTGTCACCTTGGTTAAGTCACAACACCTCTCTGGGCCTCAGTTTCTTCCATGGTAAAAGAAAAAGCATCCAAGATTTCCCTTTTCCAAGATTCCACGTCCTCCACTAAAGGCATCTCCTCATAACGTAGCCAGTTTATTACAGGACACATGGATCTAGTCATGATCAGCCATCATACCATAATTCTTTAATACAACTCTTTCATTTAGCCACCCAGCCTCTGCAGTCTACCTCAGCCTTGTGCATTTAGGAAACCAGGGGACGGAAGCTCTGCGAGGGAGCACGTGCAAGGTCACACTGGGAAGGATAGAATCTCCCTGCGAAGCAAGCGTCCTCTGACTGGCTAACGAGTGCTGTGTTCGCACTGCTGGATGAGCGCACTCAAGAATGAGGGTCATTTCAACTCCACCTACAGAGGTCTAGTCGCTCATCCATCGATTAAGATCTATGAGAGTTGAGAGGAACTAGAAGTATTTTTGAATTTCCACAAGCAAGGGGTGTGACTGAAAATTACATACGCATGTAATTCAGTGATCAACGTTGAGAGTCACACAAACTGATCTCTGTACACATTAGACAGGGTGCACATGTTTGAATTGTACAACCAGACACTCTTTTTCAGTTACTATGTCTGTGATATAATAGTCTCTTTAAACAGAAGAAACCAGAGCCTTCCTCTTCCTCCTCTTTTTTCTCCTCCTACTTCTCTTTTAATGTAGTCATTGACTTTTTACCAGTGTATCTTTTTTTTTTTTTTTTTTTTGAGACAGAGTTTCTCTGTTGTAACTCTGGCTGTCCTGGAACTCACTCTGTAGACCTGGCTGGCCTCAAGCTCACAGAGATCCGCTTGCCTCTGCCTCCTGAGTGCTGGGATTAAAGGCTTGTGCCCACCACCACCCGGTACCTGGTACTGGTATAGCCAATCACAGGGAAAAGACTTCCCAGCCACAGGTTTAAACGCTCTGGTTTGGGTTTTCTTCAGAGTGTGAAGGTGGTAAAATCACTCGGATCCAGGATGATGAATCACTGCTTCCATCAGTCACTTCCCCAGCCTCTCTGTCCTCTAGACCCCACCTCCAATTAGCCACCCCCACTTGCCATGATTTCACTCTTTCTGCCTGGCCAGGGAACACCTGCCAGAGGGTGACTTCACCATGCCCAATGACTCTGACAACAATCCAAAGAGAGGCCTGTCATTTAAACCATAAACGGTGTCCCAACCAGGCTGGGGAACCCAGAGTCATATCGAAGGGCAGCGAGTAAGAGAACGGGTTGCTGCTGCTATTGCAAACCTATACTTAGGAAGTGTATCTAGCCAGAGGGAGGAGTAGGCAGCCAGAAGGGTCTGCTTTTACAGGGAATGTACTCTTGAAAAAGTCACTTACCCTCTTTGATACTGTTCCTACTATAACATAGAACATTAAATAGTCTCAACTCATTAAGTGGTAAGATTCTGAGTATTGATATTGGATATATAGATATTTGTTAACACTTAAGCTATGTTGGCTGATATTGTTTAATTAATATGGATTTATATGGCAAATCTGACACCTTTACACATTAGCAAACGTTCTAGAACTCAACAGACTTCTCTTACTCTGGGTGGATGTATTGTATATTATAGCTCTCTCTCTCTTTCTCTCTCTCTGTGTATGTGTGTGTGTAAGTGTGTGTGTATGTGTGTTGAGAGAGAGAGAGAGATAGAGATAGAGAGAGAGAGAGAGAGAGAGGGAGAGAGGAGAGATATCTAAGGGTTATTGGTGCTTGCCAGGATACATGTGTGGAGGTCAGAGGATGTGGAGTGGGATCTCTTCTTCCACCTTAATGTGGGTCCCAGGGATCAAACCCAAGTTGTCAGGCTTGCTCAGTAAGCATCCTTGCTGTCTGAGCCATCTCACCAGTTTGTAGCACAACATTAAGAAGGTTGTAGATGAGGCTTGGATTCTCGCTCTGATTTTACCATTGGCTGGATGAGGCAAATCAGATTCCCAGGAGTCAGTACACAATTCTGTCAAGTATACGTATGGATGCCTTCTAGAAGCCTCTTGATGTTTCTATAATGTGGTATCTTTTGCAGTATCCACTGCTCAATACCAAGCTGTCAACACAAGTGATGGCGGTTTGTATTTCAGGGATCCAGGAACATTTTCTGTGGGAGAGGCATCCTCTCTCTCTTAGTCTCCTCCTCCTCCAGGACCAGGGAGGGTTGGGGACACTGGGGACTGTTGTGACGCCTCCCTCCTGCGTGATCCGGCTAATTTCTCTGCATTTCTAATAAGCATTTTGAGAAGTGACATGCTGCTTTGAAACTTACTTTCCAGTGGGAAGTTGCATCTGTCAGAAGCCATCTAACTCTACTGCTTTTGATTTCTTGGTAGGAACCCAAGAGGGAAAAATAAGTGAGGGTTGAAAAAAAAATTCTTCAGGGCAGAGGAAAGTACATGCTTGGCAGCTGGCAACGAGCGTGCGCACAGGCACTTGCAGACTCGTCTCTGTGAGGAGTCTGTCGCCAATATACAGCAGTAACACATGGCAGCAACCAGGCCAGGCCAGGAGAGTATGGGCAACATACAATTCTGCACATCCTCTTGAAGGCCTCTTTACCCAATGCTCCCAAATGTCCCTAAAGGAAAACTCCTAGGTGATGTTTCCCGTCTTTCGTCCCAGGGAGTTGCCAGGATTATGAGAAGAACTCTGGGTATCTAGAGGTGATGAGTGACATACAGTGTGGTTTCATCCATATACTTTCCTGAGATTCCCATAACAACATTACAAATAACACAACATGGGCACCATTATGCTTATTTTATAAATGAAGAAACCACCATGCTTCTAGGGACCAGCAGGTGACAGCAGCGCCAGGACCCATACCCTTCATTCTGCAGAGCACATCTCACAGGCTAAAGGAGGAAGGTTCCGGCTTGAAGGTGTCAAGGAAAGAGTGGTCCTAGTGTGAGGGCCACTGGCTTCCAGATGGACTCTCCCCTCCATGAGCAGGAGAACTATGGCAATGCCACGTAATTTCCAGTGAGGACTCCGTTAGAAACACCACGTCCGGCACCATTTCTGAATTCTGGAAATAATCCCATGCCTCAGAATGATAAAGCTGACCCATAGTTCGAGTAGGAAATTGCCTGGACCAGTGGTCTAAATGGCCACAACTTGTAGAAATGGATATAGATCCTTCTAGTTCTGTGTTTTTATTTTATTTTTATTTTTACTTTTGCTATTTTTTGAGGCAAGGTCTCTGGTAGCCTGGGCAGGGCTGTAATTTGCTATGTAATATAGGATGATGTACAACTCCCAATCCTCCTGCATCTACCTCTCAGTTCCTGGATTATTGACGTGAAGCACTGTGATGTTTATGCTTCTGGATATCAAACCTAAGTCTTTGTGAATGCCAAGAACATGCTATAGCAACCGATATACCTCCCTGGCGCAACTCTGTCTTGTATGCGTATGCATGTGTGTGTGTGTGTGTGTGTGTGTGTGTGTGTGTGTGTGTGTGTGTGGGGGGGCTGCACGCATGCATGTGCATGGTGGATACTCATGTACTTGCAGTATGGAGGCCAGAGATTGATATTGGGTATCTTCCTCAAAGGCTATTTACCTAATTTTTTGAGACAAGGTCTCTCACTGAAGCAAATCAATTTGTCTATGTCGGCTGGCTAATCAGCTCCAGAGAATGAGCTTGTGTCCCCACCCCCATACCCCCAATGCCATGTTGGTATTACAGATACATGCCACCATGCCAAGTTTTTCCTGGGTGCCAGAGATCTGAACACAGGTCCTTAAGTTTGCATGGCAAGGAAACACTTCGCCAACTTAGCTGCCTTCCCTGGCTCCAACTCTTTTTTAAAATACCTTTGTTTTTCAAAGCCATAACCCCACGTTAATGTGAAGAGACAGTCCTACAAAGCTCTGTAGACAAACTCACAGCCCTTCTCTGCATTTCTTGTGCCCCTAGGGCAAGCTCTCTCCCTCCCCTCAGCAGCTGCTCCTGATAGTTACCTCCACATCTTTAAACAACAGACTTTGGCAGTCACCTCTTGACTCTTGTGTTTCAGGCTTCATCTACTGACCATCCACAGCCATTCTTCGAGGTGCTCCCACCTCCACCAGGCACACAGACATGCCCTGCTATCTTCCCTCCCCTGATGCCCTGCCATTGCAAGTCTGTCAGCCTTGTGGTTGGATCCACAGCCTGTGTTTCCGTTTTTATGAGAAGGTTAACACTATTCACTGCTGGGTCCTGCTGCACACTCAACATTTTCCTACAAGGCCTGTCCTTAGCCTGGACCTAATAACTCCACCTATTTTTTTTTCTTAATTAGTTATCTATGTAAGTACTACTTACTCATCTCCCATCTCTTTGAGCTGTGAAATCTCCATACATTCAAATGTATTCCGTGTGCTAGCAATCTCACCTTCCAAAGCCCTGTCTCCAGGTCCTTTTTGATCTTCCCTAGTCTTGACAGTTGTGATTTCTCTGTTTCTAATCCCGGGGGCTTATCTGACTGTGTTGTATTGGCTTTCTTGTTTTGTTGTTTGCTTGTTTTCTGAGATTCTATTTATTTTTTATTTAATGTGTATAGGTGTTTGTTTTGCCTGCATTTGTGTGTGTGTGTGTGTGTGTGTGTGTGTGTGTGTGTGTGTGTGTGTGTGTGTTGCCCAAGAAGGTCAGAAGATGGTGTTGGATCCCTAGAGACTGAAGTTACAGATAGTTGTGAGCTGTCCTGTGGGTGCTGGGAATTGAACCCAGGTCCTCTGGAAGAGGAGTCAGTGCTCTTAACTATTGAGCCCTCTCTCTAGTTCCAGCTCCTTGGTTTACATCATTTTGGAGGGTATGTTCTTTCATAGTCTCCTGAGAAATTGTATGTGAGAAGTACACCTTTGGAAAGTTTTGTGGGGTATAGAAGTCTGCACTGTTAGTCACTTCCGCGCAGGCTGGCAGTCATCCTGCTTCTCAGTCTCTTGGTCTCACACCGCTCCTGGGAGGTGTTATGACAGTCCCACTGGTGGTCCTTCGTATCAGCCTGCCATTGCTCCTCAGAAATGAAGGGTCTTTTTATCATTGGTGTAATTGCATAATGATCCTGGCTTCCCATGGACCTACACTGGCCATGTGAGAGACTCAGTGGAATATTTAATTTGGAGAAACTGTCTGGAAATATTGTCCAATTATTTTATCCTTTCCACCCTCCATCCTTTGCTTTTCACTTCTATTGTTAGATTTTTACAAATTCATTTCAGATGTTTCTTTCTCTTTTTGAGACAGAGTGTCGCGTAGTAGCAGAGGATAGCCTCTAACTCACGATGTAGTTGAGGATGACCCTGAGTTCTCGGTCTTCCTGCCTCCAATCACCTAGATGCTGGGATTACAGGTGTGTGTCCCCACATCTGGTTTATATAGTGCTGGGGATTGAACCCAGGGCTTCATATATGCTACCAAACGTTCTCCCAAGTGAGCTCCATCCCCAGGCCTTTTCTATTACCTCTGAATTGCCTTTTTAAAGGTCAGTTGTCCTCTTTTCTCATGACTACAAAATCTTTACTTGTCTTCCTATGTTTGTTAAAGACCAGACATTTCCCTTTCCTCTCCCTAATTCTGTCTCTTTCTTGTCATAGTTTGCTTCCTTTAATTGGCTGCCTTAGGAACAATACTCTTTGTATTCACATTAGATGCCAGCCATTCCTAGTTATTGACTCCTACTGAGGAGTGGGGTATTAAGAAGATGGGTGATTTCTGGACACACAAGAAGGGTTCCCACACTGATTAGGCCATTTCCTTGGTGAGTTCCATGACCAGGGTGTTTAGTATTTTATTTCTCTTGGACTTGTCATAAAAGATCCCTGTTCCTGATTAGAAGTACACATGTGGCTACTATTACAGGAAAGAAATGGCCAAGGAAGAAAGAAGGGAGGGTCCTCCAGTTAAACGTCTGAACATATTTCTTTTGTGTTTGCTTGTTTTGAATCAACACTGGAGCTCATTAAGAATGAGTTTAAATATAGAGAGATGCTCTGGGGTTAAGGGGGAGAGAGAGGGACACATACTTTGTAAAGGGACAATATACAAACAAGACACAGTCCCTTTAAGGTCTTTATAACTGTCATGAAGACAGGAATCTACTCTGAGCATCACAGTTTTCATGGATCCTAAGTCTAGAGGCACAACTTGACACCAGCTGAAGGATGATTCTCAAGTTAGGGGAGGAAGGGGCAGCTTCCCATCAGGGATCTGAAAACAGGCTTGTAGTGAACAATCCTGGATTCAGTCCCCAGCACTATATAATCCAGATGTGGAGGTGTACACATGTAATTCCAGCACTCAGGTTGGAGGCTGTAGAACCTTGGTCCAAGGGCCAGAGTCATCCCCAGCTACTTAGTGAGTGAGACACTAGCCTCTGCTACTACATGATACCCTATATCAAAAGGGAAAAGAAATAAAAAGAGCTTTTTTAGGCTTCCTGCTTCATCTTCAGAGGTAAGAGGTGGTTGGTACCAGATCTGGAACCTTTGGGACAATGTGTTCTATGATGCCTCAGCTTGTCTCACTTCTGGCTTGAGAGTCAGCCTTCTTGTCTCTGATAAGCCTCTATTCCATCGGCTTTCAAACTTCTAAGATACTGTAGCTGCTAGAGTCTCTCCAGTTCTTTTTGGCCCAGTGGGCTATTTGCTAAAAAGACTTTAGGACGGGATGAGATAGCACACACATTTTTAATCCCTGGAAGCACCACAGTTACCATGATCTCTCATCTTAGAATATCAAGGCTTAGATGATTGATTCATCACATTCAAGACCACTCAGGGAGGAAGGGCACAAGTGGCTCTTGGGCTCAGTCTTTAGACATGCACTTGACTTTGGCTTTTCCTGTAGATCTCTGTGGTACATACTGGATATTCTGCACTGCCCAGTTCCATGCTATGGGGGAAACAAGTTCTTGGAACTGAAATAACCTATAATCTATTTGGATTAGAAGGCATGCCATACTTTATAAAACAAACTGTGAAAATTATGAGACAGTATATAATTAGTGACAAAGATAGCTCTTACAGTCTACAGGGGCAATTCTGTGTAATGGAGAGCTGAGTTTTTAAATGGTCCCTGAACTTTTACAATGACATGTAAAGGTTACTCCTTTTGCTCCAACAGTCTTTCTCTTAGTTCTCAGCCCAATACTTTTCTTTCTTATCTTGACAAAATGTTGCCCTTCCTGCAAAGCTTTTCCCAGCTCCCCAAGTATACTCTACATTCTTGATTGTGTCCTGCCCATGACTTTTCTACCCCAGAATACAAATCCCATGGGAAGTATTGTGGGCTTCGTTGGAAGTGGGAAGGATGATATATGGCCTCATTGTCTCCTCCAGCCTGGGGCTCCATGGCAAGTGAAACCCAGAGACCTGCTCTGGGTCTCCAGTGTGCCGGTCTATTCCTCACATGTACTTAAGGGCTCAGGAAATGAAGACAAAGCAAAAGAAATCAACAGTGACAAGGGAGCATAGTGCACTCTAAGACACGGAGTGAAGTTCCATAAATGTCTCTTCCTGTCTGGAATCCTGGTGTGTGTGTGTGTGTGATCATGTGGGTGACTGCAAGCATGTTCACACAGTATTGTACATATAGTCAGAGGACAATCCCAGGTGTAGATGCAGATCTCATCTTTGACCTTGTAGGAAGCAGGGTCTCTCTTTTGTTGTTTTGCTGTTTTGTTCACCAGTCTGGATGCCCCCACCCCCCAGCTCCTGAAGATCTCCTGTCTGCAGCTCTCGTCACACTGTACCAACACCGGGATGAAGGATGCATGCTATGCCACATGGCTTTTACGTCACTTCTAGATATCCAAACTCAGGTTCTCACGCTTTCCTGGCAAGCAATTTACCACTTGATTATCTTCCCAGCCTCCTTCTGGAATTTTGGAGGCAGGACACCAGAGGAGAAGAAAAAGCAGAGGGAGGTGAGCTGGCTCTGCATTACCAGGTGCTTAGTTAGGAATTACTGGGGTTCATACTACTGCATCAGAACAGGGGACCCTAACAAAAGTGCCAATTTGCTACCCTGCTTGGATGCATGGACTGTTTTCCTATCAAGCTGTGATTAGCTACTCCTTGGGGTCCTACATACCAATCCCCGAGTAGAGAGCAGGGACACATTTCGTACTCACTCCCCACGTGACTCGTTTTCCTCAAGTTCCTGCACAACTTGAGGAAGGAAGGAAGGACCCGGGTCTCTCACATATCCCACTCTGCATGTTCGTTCTTTCTTACGTAGTGGATGAAACTGGATCCTCACGGGTCCAGAGGTCCTCAGGCTGCTTTCCCACAGTTTGACCTTAAGAATCCAACCCCAGTCCAGGCTTCCTCCTCTATAAAAGCAAATCTAAGGATGCTTCGCCCAGCTCGCTGAGGAGTGGCGAGGCTTAATTAACCAAGGCTCATTTCTCTCAGCACTTTGGACATCCTCCATGGGCACAAAATTATGTTATTACTCGGAATAATAATAATAGTTTCCACTAATAATTCTGCGTTATTACTGCACTTAAGGAATTGTATTAGAGGCCTTCTGGAGCAAGTTTAATACCCATAAATGTCTCTCACTGGTAAAACAAGAGAGCATCGCACAGTGATTATGGTTTGTCTTACATCTCAAAACTACCCGTTGAAACCCTCTGCAGAGTCCTTTAGCAGCGCCTGGCCAGCGGAGACCTCTTTTCATCTTGATTATTCTCAAGCTCACTGAAATCACCACACTTTAGCAAAGTGGCTTGTTTTCATGGCTTGGGTCTGAGCAACTCCAAGGGCCCAGTGTATGAGTATGAAAGACAGGCACACAGGAGTAAACAGAGGACCCAAACTTATAACCAGAGCATGGTGCC
Source organism: Cricetomys ansorgei (assembly GCA_026225945.1). Taxonomy (NCBI): domain Eukaryota; kingdom Metazoa; phylum Chordata; class Mammalia; order Rodentia; family Nesomyidae; genus Cricetomys; species Cricetomys ansorgei. The sequence continues at coordinate 22,090,707 of JAMJFZ010004023.1, read as the reverse complement.
CACTTCACAGACTCCAGGTCCACTCTATTTGACATGCCTTTACCAACACACTGTTCTCAACTTGGTAAGTTCTCCTCCTTTTTACCCCAGCATCTCCAACTTCAGTTTGGACTGAAGTCTGCATCAGTACTATGTACCAAACCCTGACAAAGAGAATCAAATCCATTTCAATCTTCTGGACTTGTCCATGTGCCTCTGCCCACTGGCATAGTGTGTCAATCTCATTCCCCAGAGTGGCACACAGTAGGTGCTGCCTCAGTATGTGTGGAATGACTAAATAGGATTTCATCCTTTTCCTGCTTCTTTGTCTTCTTATACCCTCCCATCCAGCTGAATACTAACCCTTCCTTATCCACCTCCATTGCTGGTAACCCAAATAGAGGAAGCAGGGAGAAAAGAAAGGAGCAGATTCTCAAAAGGGTAGAAATTCTGTGGACAAAGGGGATTAGGAATAAGACTCAAGGAGAGAGGAGAAAGGACCCAGTGAAAGGGAAGCTCTGGAACAAAATCCAGGAATAGGGAGTTTCATATGAGACACTGACAATAAAGCCATCCTCATGTTTTCATTTTTAAGGAAATGTCCCAACACAAGAGGAAAAGTGCAGGAAGAGACACCTGTGATGATTCTTCCCAAGCATTACCACCTGTTTCTTCCATTCTCTCTCTTCAACAGGAAGTTGAGCTGCGTATAACTGAGGATGATACAGAAGGTCCCAGAGACAGAATACCTTGTTCAAAATCACAACACGAAGTAGAAGAGCCCCCAACAAAAACTGAGTAGGCTCTGAACCCCATGTTGCCTGTATTGGCTCCTTTTCTCTTGCTATAGTAGAACACCACAATCAGAAACAACTTAAAGAAGAAAGTATTTACTTTAGTTTACACGTCCATCCTGGCTGGGAAGGCAAGGAAGGCTGGCTGGAGCATGAAGCTGACTGATCAGATCTACACAAAAGAAGCAGAGAGAAGACAGGAAGTAGGGCATGGTTCTACCCACTAATAATTCTATAACATTTACATATGTCTCCACCAACTGGGTATCAAGTGTTCAAACACGTGAACTTATGGGGGACATCACCATTCAAACTGCAACACCACCTGCTTAATACTGCGGTGAAATGTCTTTCATCTGGGATTCTCGGGGCTCTTACGACTCCGCTCTTGGTGTGGGACAGATAGTTAAACTGGTAGAATGCTTACCATGGATTTGAGAAGCCCTGGGCTTCCTCATCCCCAGCATCACGTAAAACTGGGTGTAGTGGTACATGTCTGTAATCCCAGAACTTGGAAGGTGGAGGCGGGAGGATCAGAAATTCAAAGCCACATCTTCTACACACTCAAGGCTAAGTTTATGTATGGACCTTGTCTCAAAGCGCCCCACCCCCAGTCCCTCACCACGCCCCAACTCCTGTAGAGCCGGGCAAGAAAGGAGCATATCTAATAAGTAGGATCCAATGGGACCTTAGAGTCCAGTGAGGTGTTAAACACACTGAAAAGAAGTTTGTTGCTTTTGTATGAAAAAAAAAAAATCCCATGTCATCAGAAGGAAAACGAATTGAGCTGATTTTCCTTGGCTCTTGGTTATGCTTTCCTAAGATTAGGTATGTGTCTCAGAGGCTGTCTGTGTACACAGGCCCAGTAAGAAGGCTGCTAAGTCCTTGTCCCTGTGAGATTTTCCACCCAGTCTGAGCCAGACAGACAGAACTGTACTTAAGGACTTTTGCAAACTGTCCCAAGGTTCTGGGACACCACTGAGAAGAGTCTCCAGTCCCGATAGCTCCTGACATCTGAGTATCTCCTCCTGCTTTCACTCCTCGGCTTTCTATATCTAAATTCTTCCTTCCTTTGGGGCATGGGATTCAAAACAGGACTTTGAAGCAGAGCAAGCCACAGTCATATCTTTGATTTACAAGGTCCCTGGAACTATCTTCCACAACAGCAATTCCATCTCCATCAAAATAAGGAGGAGGTAGAGTCTGCTAACTAACAAAATCTGTCAAGACTGTGTTCTGATGTGGTTGGACTTTCTTTTTTCTTTTCTTTTTTTTTCTTTTCTTTCTTTGTTTTTTTTAATTCTGATGTACAAGAAGGAAGGCAGGAAGAGACTTACTGTTAAGTCATACAACACAGACATCTCCACGGTGCAATTAGCTAAGGCCTAGGAACATCTCTAGAGTTGTGTTGGACAACCAGTAATATCACGTTTCTCTTACAAACACCAGGTAACTCGGGCTTTCTTCATCCCAGGGCCTGTCTTTGTAAAGGGAAGAGAGAACTAAAATCTCTCCCTGATTCAATCAGAAAATGCAAATGAGGTCAAGTTTCTTACAGGCTTGTGAGATTTCCCTAGAGAAATTTCCACAGTGTCTGACTGTGGCTGGTGCCCTTTTGAGGCTGAGACTTGTCTGTAGAGTCCAGGGAGCCCCTGCAAGTTCTTTCCTCTCTTGCCTCGACTCTCTAGCCAGATGGGCAGTTAAATTCCATTAAGGGGCTCCCTGAAAATACCAGCCAATGACTAATGTCAAACACCGCCCCCCTACACACACACACACAGGTCATCTGCACATGGGTGGACTCTGTAGCCAGTCTCTCTGTCCTATCTAAGGGCTCTGCATTAATATCATCAGGCTGCAGGGATGCAGGATCCTTAAATTCTACAGGGGTTACCTGTCTGCTTCTAGGACTAGCAACTTTACCCTTTGCACTTTAAATGAAAGGAAAGGAATCTCTTTCCACCGTGAATGGGTGGGAGTGTAGGGTTCCATGTGAGTCACACATTCGGTCTTCTAGTGGGCCACTGGTGTTTAAAACCTTGCTAGCTTGCCATTGGGAAACTGGAAGTCAAAGACAGGCTGACAAAAGATAATGCAAGCCAGCACATCCAGCTCCACCTCCCAGCCACCCGAGGGTGCTTCCGGGAATTTATAAGGTTTCTCCCACTCTTCGCAGGTTCTAGCATGTGCTTCGAAAGTCACCATTTTATTTTTTTTTTCCACTCAGAGATAGGTGAATACTGCTGAGCAAAGCTCTCTGACAGTTCCCTTCTGTATGAAAAGGCTGGAAAGCACCAGGAAGGCTGGAAAGGACTAGGGATTCACTTTCCAGGGGTGGGAAAGGAAGAGGAAAGACAGAACTCCATCACCTCCCCACCCTCCTGTGTTAGGAGGGGTTTAAGAACACAGATGGCTGGAGCCTTGATTCAACATCACACATGTGGGAGAGGGCTGATGGGAACAAGACTTGCATTGCATGAAGTGGGTGAAGATGTGAGGTTAAATTAGGGCATCCATTTTCCTGAAAGAATTGTAAGACTCTTTAAGCGGAATCTTTACTGTTAGCTGATAGCTTTCACATTGAGAATGAGATGGCAGGGGTGGGGGCAGCTGGTGAATAAAGTTGCTATAAACTTTGAGGACAGTGACACAAATTTCCCCTACCTGTCACAACTGACAGTCTGGAGGTTACAACTTGGTTATTAACTGACTGACTCTAAACACACACACACACACACACACACACACAGACACACACATTCTTTCTTTCTCTCTCTTTCTCTCTCTCTCTCTCCCCTTCTTCCTTCCCTTCCTTCCTATTTTTTTTTTTTTTAATGAGAGGCCCTCATTATAGCCCAGGCTGTCCTGAACTCATGATAAAGGTCAGAATGACCTTGAACTCCTGATCCTCCTGCCTCCACCTCCAGAATGATGAGATTCCTTAGGTGTACCACCACCATGTCTGGTTTATGCAGTGCTAGGCATCAAACCTAGGGCTTTGTGCACGCTGGGCAAGGATGCTACATCCTCAGCTCCCTCAGCTCTGTTTTTAAGCAAGTTTCCCTCTGCTACACTCTTACAACATTCAGTCACTCGCTGAAGTACTGAAGGTACCGGACCCATGGGGAACTCGCTAGGATGCAGGTTCTCAGGCTCTGACCTGAAGGATGGAGGCTGTTGCTCAGGAATCTTTGAAGGAGACTGTGGGTGTCTAATCCCCAAACCCTCTCCCTTCCCCTCCCCCTTGCCAGCTCTGCCATTCTAGAAGATAGTACCAGCTAGTATTGTGGCTGTCCCACTGGCAAGGTACACCTCACCATTACCTATTCCTGGCTACAGGGCCTAGGACCTCAGCCAGGCCTGGCTCCTTCTGCTTGTTGGCAAGGCCAATTGGCAGTGTCAGGAAAACCCGCCTTCTGCCCTCCAGGCACCTAGGTCACTGGTATGTGTGTGCAGTCCTTCCAGCCAAGCCCCCCCCCCCTTATGGCAACCTCTGCCTGCCACTCTACTGCCTGTGTATCCCTTTCTAGGCCCAACTATGGCTCCCTTGGTTGCTTCAGTGAGGGTGTCTGTTCTCCATGCTAGTGTTTTGCAGCCTTCCCGAAGGTGGGATTCCCGTGAAGATACTTCTACTCCTTTTCTTCCCACCCAGAGTGGTCCAGTTGCTTCCCTGTGTGAGTGTACCTAAGGAACTGGCAACTCACCTAACTTTACCTCCTGCCCCTTGAAGAACCACTCCTTCCTCTCTATGCCCCAAAGGCTTGGAACACACTTCTGTGGGTTCAGATCCAATTTAATGACTTGTACCCACCTCTCCACCCTGCCTAAGTTATAAGCTCCATGTCTTTCTCATATTAGCATCCATGGCAACCAGTGTGGGGCCTGGCAATACCAGCATAAACACCGATGGAGGACCTACCGTTTGGCAGGCACCAAGCTGGGGCAGCACGCCACTTTTATGCAATGTGTACCATGTCACTTTATCCTCATAAGAGCTCTACACGATCCACACTATTATCAGTCCCATTTAAATAAAGGAGGCCGGAAAGGGAAGGCTCCGGGCTTAGGGAACCTGACCAAAATCACAGAGTTAGTAAGCGATTAGTTTGAGCTAGGAATCCAGGCAGCCAGATTCCCGAGATCTATAGGTTTGCTGAATAAATAAAGGAAATATAGAGAGTAAATGGGGAGCAATGTCCACTGAAATCCTGCATTTTAGAGCCCATAGCAAGCAGAGAGCATTTGGTATAATTGTGATCTGAGCGTTGGAGAAACTCGGGGCTTGAGTACTGAGTACTCATCTGTGAACAGTATGGGGGTGTAAGTCCCGGCATAGAAGAGATGGCCGGGTAAAACAAAAGTCTGCCACCCACTGTCTGGGTGAGCCAGAGTGGGCAGGACCTTACCCTCTTTCGTGGTTTCTTCACCTTCCAAAGTAGAGGTGATTACAATAGAATTGATCATGTTGTTTTACTGTCTGCATTACAAGAGATCACAGAAGACTCACGGAACATTTCTCCGTGTGTATCAGCTGCTCTCTAAATGCCAGCTCTGGCGACTTGTAGAATCACTACACCAGGGGCTGAAAATAGTCTCAGAAATCTCAAGTCCTACTTTACTCAGGAGGAAGAAACAGGAGTATCGTTTTCATATTGATTTTCATAACTAGAATTACTAGAATATGATCTGGAAAAGAGCAGCTCGCCAGCCTCCCAGTCAATCAGTGTCCTCCTTTTCCTAATGAGGAAGGCTAAATTCAAAGAGTAGACCCTCTCTGATCTCAGCGACACTGAGAATGAGTGTGGGTCTCTGGGCTTCAGTTATGCACACGTAGGTCCACTAATCCCTGACCCTTATGCCCTTGGCTTCCTAGCTAGGAACAGAGTCTAGCACTCTGCAATTTAACTTCAGTAGAAGCATTCCCTGCTGGAGCTCAAATTCAAGGCAAGCAGGTCCATCAAGATCCAGAGCTCTCATGTGACAGGTGGGTAGAATTACAGAATCACTTTGCAACTGGGAATATGGGAGATCCACCCCGGAAGAAGGCAGGACTCCCCCTACCAGACTGATTACTGAGCCATGAATCAGCACTTGGGTGGGTCTCACCCCCAGGGCTGTACACACCAACACTCAGGGATCAACACCACCCTCCCCTGTGAATCTGGCTTCCATTTTGTTATCTTTAACACCCTGCTCCCCGAGGAAAAAAAACAAAAACAAAAAACCCTGTGGTCATTAAGTACCTTTGGAAATGCCAAGAGAACCAGCTGCTTGCTCTTCCAGAGGTCCTGAGTTCAATTCCCAGCAATAACATGGCGGCTCACAACCGTCTGTAATGGGTTCTGATGCCCTCTTCTGGCATGGAGGTGTACATGCAGACAGAGCACTCATACATTTAAAAAAAAAAAATTCTGAGGACATAGTACAAACTAAACATCTAGGCTTTGGCCAGACATCAAGGTTTTAATTTCTGGGGTGATTGTAACTCATCAAACAAGTGCAATGTCCTTCATTGGGAACAGCTTTATATGGGAAGTCACTGGAATACCAAATTCTACATCGGGGTTGCTTCCTCTTGAAAGCACTCCATTGTGAGTTTCTGTGATAAAGACAAATGCAAAATTCTACTGTTGTTCATTTAGTGTCCTTTGCTTTTGTTGTTGTGATAAATACTGTGATCAAAAGCAGCTTGGGCTGAAAGGGTTTATCTCAGCTTCATTTCCACAATCTAGTCTATCACCGAAGGACTCAGGGCAGGAGTTGGAGCAGGCGCAGAGCTGCGAATCGCAGGGGAAAGCTGCTTGCTGGCTGTTCAGCTGCCCTTTTTATACAGCCCTGGCCTACGTGCCTAGGGATGGTATGGCTCACAGAGGGCCAGACCCTCCCACATTAATAGCAATCAACAACATGCTGAACAGACATGTTGGCAGGCCGATCTGACGGAGATGTACCCTCTTCCCGAGTATGTCTAGGTTTATGTCAAGTTGACAAAAACTCTGACTCCCCTCCACCATTCTGGCCTTAGATGGAAAGCTTTCTGAATACAGGCCATAGCTTCTGGGGGCTCGGAGAAGCCCATGCCTGGTGTGGGATGGAAACTCAAGGAATATATCCAGGAGCTAAACAATGCATGCACGCACTGTATGTCTGGATAGGTGAAGTGGATATATTATTGAAATCTTCAGTTTTCAAAATGTATTGTTATTGTTGTGGCCTAATAGAGATGGGATATACGTATACATAAGCTGAGTTTTCTCTTCCCCAGATATAAGACAGTCTAATTCACGGTAGTAAGTCAATAAGTAAGGAAGTAAACAAACAAAAGAGTAGATCCTGACAGGCCAAAAAAAAAAAAAAAAAAAAAAGTTAGAGTAACAACTTTGCCCAAAAGAGTGCATTTGCTTAAAATATGACTGTTTCTTTAGGTCGAAATCCTGAATATTTATTAAATGCACTGGATGGGGATAGCATATTAATAAGGCTTTTGTGAAAAATAATGAAGTTCATGACAAGGTTTTCTGGCCTTTGAATTTGTTGGAAAAAACAGAGCATGGCTCGTTGGTAAGGAATTGCGGGTCTGCTAAGGAAGTCACGAGGGGCTGTCTCTAACATGCAGACACTTCCAGTGCCTGGGTCAACAGGTGCTCGCCAGATCATCCCCAAGGATATCCAAGGAAGAAGTCACAGTGGTTGGCAGAATCAAGATGGGGAGACATGGCTCTCTCGAGTAGGCTTTGGGGAGTTAATTCGGCCAACATTTTCCTCTAGTGCTAGTGCAGAGAACAGCTCTCATCTGTGAAGTCAAGACAAACTTTGTTCTTGGATATCTTTTGGGGGTTCAAATAAGGAGACACAATTATCTCCGTGAACTCTAAATACAGCTTTGCTGACAGAAGACGACTGGCTCATTTTACAGACATCTTCCCTTGTAAAAAAGAACCCCACCATGCCAGCAAGCAGGGTGTTACATTCAATAATAAAATCCATGTAAAAACACTGAGCGAGTTAGTGAGCATATGCTGTAGTCATTAGACCAGATGAGCGAGATTTAGTCCAAATCTGACATTTAATAGCTCTGTGAACTTTGGCAAATGACATCATGTGGCTTTACTCTGTTTTCCCATCTGTGCAATGGGGCACACAGGAGCACCTCCATCATGGTACTGTATCTGTGAAGATTAAGTGACGAGGCTGGGTAAAGTTTTGTAACAAGCACCCTGTAAGAAGGCATAGCTAGCAAGCTTTATCTAGAAACCAAGTCTATTTCCACTACGGTGAATGTTTTCTTTTTAAAAAAAAATATTTTATTTTTTCTTATTTTTCTTGTGTGTACATGTGTATGTTGTGGCATGTGCATGCGAGTGCAGGTGGCTGTGGAGACCAGAAGAGTCAGAGTCCCTGGAACGAGATATACAGGCAATTGTGAGCCACCTGGTATGCGTGCTGGCAGCCAAGCTTGGGTCCTCTGGAAGAACAGGAGACTCTCTTCACTGAGGACCCAAGTCTCTCTCCAGAACCCAAGTAATGTGTTTTTTTTAATTCAAAAGATACTACAAATGAATCATAGCTTCTAAGGGACAGAATAGCAGCTGACAAAAGGAAAACTAACCTCATGCCTATGAAAAACATCCCAGGAGTGACCTCAGACATAGAGTGTAAAATATCACAAAGACAGTCCACCAGGGCTAAGGGAATGCTATGCAGCCAAGAACTTGGGGATCTGACTAGTGCTGATGCCTGATAATCAATTAGCTTGGGCGATTGGGGCTTGGTACTTAGGAAAGTTCAGAGGTCAACCTAGTTTGAAACAGTGATCTACCTCTGGAGACATAGCAACAGGCACTTGTTAAGTTTTCCACACTGTCACCCAGGCAGGACTGAAAGAAGTGTTGTGGGAATGGCTTCTCAAGTCTACACTGTGACACATACCCCAAGTAGCTCTGCATTCACACCATGCATGCTTGGACACAGGTTGATGCGGCTGGCAAAGGGAACAGGGTAAGGTACAGCCATGATGCAGAAGGCACTGTGACACTAATAACTGTGTGGGCGATTCATTAGAGACCGAGGTTGAAGCGCAGTGAAGCTCTCTCACAATCTCGTCCAGGGCGTTTGTCTGAATCACTGACGTTCCATGGCGGCTTTGATTCAAGGTGCCCTCATTTAGGAAGCACGAGGCGAGGAGCCAGAGGCATGCCAGTGGAACCCCAGCCTGATCATGGGCAGGAACCAGTGGGCTGTCTCCCTGTTTTAAGGATCCATTCAGGAAGAGGGTACGCGCTGTTCTCAGGGTCCAGGATTGGCAAAAGGAAAGAACAGTAGACAGCATCCCACAGTGCGAACTTCCAGACTCTTCTCGTGTGTAAAGATATGAGAATTAGATGAACTAGTTTCTGAGAGCATATCCGTGTCTAGATATCGGAATCAATGATCATCACTGAGAGATGTAACCTGTCTGATTCTTGGGTAAAACAACCGCCACAGGAGATGACCCAGGGATCCTCCTCACTGTTGCATTCCTGAGATTTTACCGCTATGGATAGAACTAGCTGGGTTTCAAAGTCATTTGAATTCTCTTAAGAAACATTCATTTTTATTTTTAAAAGTTGTATGTGTGCATATGTACGTATGTGTGTGTGCATGTGGGTCTGCGCACGGTAGTTCAGTAGCCTATGGAGACCAGAGGCATCAGATCCTCCTGGAGCAGAAGTTACAGGGAGTTGTGAGTCACTCAACAGCAGTGCTAGGAAACAAACTCAGGTCCTCCGAAAGAGTAATACATGCTCTTAACTGCTGAGCCATCTCTCTATTCTGACTTTCTTGAGTGTTCTATTACAAGGCAGACAATTCTGGAACCTCCTCTTGCTCTGACCTTGGAGGCAGAAACAAGGGGTCATATCTAAACAGGACAGTGTTGGCATGGGCACAGACTGTTGGATGCGATGATGTGAATTCCATAGGACCCGGGAGGAGTGGGGTCCATGTCTCATTCACTGGCACAAACCTTGTCCCAGTCTAGTGGTGGGCTGATGGATCTAAACATCATTTCTAAAGAAAAGAAATTAATAAATAAAGGAGGGCAGCATTGGTACAGGAACAGGCAAGGAATGAACCCTGGGAGTACACCTGCCTCTAACCTGGTTACTGTGGACTCAAAGGCAGCCTCTGAACTTGGGTCCTGGGGGCTGAGGCTGAATGCAGTCCCAGGCTCTCCAGAGGACAGTCTCAGTGCTGCTGCCTCCCCCCCCCCCCCCCCCGACACTTAGAGGATCCTGAGCTGCCACTGAGGACCATTCAGGGACTGGGGTGGTGCTGCCAGGCTGCATGGAGGCAGTCGTGTTGCAAGGCTGCTGCTGTACCAGTTCCAGGGTTTATGCTTTTTTTAAGCACTTGATTTAAATGAAGAAAGAAATTGGCTTATATTTTTAGCAGCTCCTGCTACTAAAACTCATTTGACAAAAGTGCCAAAGGGACAGTTAAGTCTGACTATGATTTTTTTTTTTTCCCATGGAGGAGGAGGAGGGTATAATTTATCTGAAAATGGCTGGTACTTTCCTGGCCTGGGGACATCATCCTACATGCTCCCCTCCCCCTCTTTTTTTTTTTTTTTTTAAGATGAACTCCTTTCCCCCCTCCCCATCAAACTTCAAACTTACAAGGTATTTATTGTCCTTAGTTCTAGTTTTCAAGCACGAATCCAACCCTGGGATGGAAATCTCAGCTCAGAAACTCCACTAGCTTCAACCACACTGTGGAAGTAGAGGTGGTTAATTGAGTAGATGGATCGGATGCCCCAAATCCCGCCCCTCCCATGAGCTAGGATAAAGCAAGCACTTTCTAGAGGTGTGGCTGTGAACCCAGTCAAAAGCCAGTCTCGGTGGTACATTCCCACGAACTGAGCCTCAACTCAAGGTGTAAGACCTCACGGTGTCCCGATTGCTCTCCTCCCGAATCTCTCCTTTTCTTTTATGGTGAGACAGGATCTCACATAGCTCAACCTGGCCTTGAACTTCCTGGGTATAGGGGGAAGATAGCCTTGAACTCCAAATCCTCCTGCCTCCACTTCGTGAGTGCTGGAATTACTAGCGTGCACGACAACACTGGGTTTATGCAATGAGGACATTCCCGACACCTAACGTCTCTATTATTGCTTTGCCTTAGTATTTACCTGAGATGCCCTCTTTAATAGCTATGGAGAGAATTATTTTTTTGTTTGTTTGCTGTTCAAGATTAAGACATTTGCCTACCAGAAGACTCTGATAACTTATATTGTGAATAGAGATGAACAATATTAATACATAATATATTACATTAACTATATGTTATTTAGAAAAGTAACATATTAAGGCATCACTATTATTGACATAAAAGACTTGAGCTTGTACAAGTGAAAGCTTGAACAGGAGTTTTGAAGGGTTTGGGGCTGAGGAAAACATGTTGTGTAGGGATGCAGGTATTGCTCAGTCGGTACAGTGCTTGCTTAGCATTCAGGAAGCCCTGGCTTTGATCCCTGGACTCATAAAGCTGAGCAAGGTGGCGCACACCTGTAATCCTGGACGCTGGGTGAAGGAGGAAAGAGGATCAGAAGTTCAAGGTCATCTTTGGTTATACACTGAATTGGACATGCAGCCTAGAATGCAGAGGAAACTCTGTCTAAAACAACAACACGTTTGCCTACCTGATGTTTGGAAGTTTTCCCCTGGAAGTGCAAGATTAGGAAAGATGACCATGTTTGCAGAGCACAGTTTGAAAAAAAAAAAAGTGTTTTATCTATAGCACCCTTGAACTAATTCCAAAGGCTGTCTTCAAGCCACTGTGCATGGCTAGGCTTCTGGGAAGACCAGCATGGAGTCCATCTTCCTACTGCAGCAACCTGGGGACTTAGACGCTCTGGGGAGAAAGGAGCTCCCGAGGAGCTGAGTCAGGGAGAAGCTGTCTGTCCCCCTGGTCCTCTGGAACAGGCTAGCTCCTAGTGTGGATGTTTGCTCCTCTTGAGCCCAGGGGTTAAGTCCAGTTAGTCAGCATTCTCGAAGACTCCTCCACAGCAGCCAGAACACTAATGCGGCTACTGTTGTATATATTTTATCAGTAGCCAGATATGAGGTCCCTGGTACTGTGGCTGGCATGTACTACATGCTCACCTATACTGGAGGAAGTAAGACAGAATTCTGTCCATTCAGATAGCAGTACTAAGATTTTTTTTAAAGATTTGTATGATTTATTTATTTATTTATTTTATCTATGAGCCTTCATGTAGGCATGTGCCCCATGTGTGGACCTGATGCTCAAAGAGGCCAGAAAGAGGATACTGGATTCCCCGGAGCTGGAGTTACATGCAGTTGTGAGGCACTTGACATGGGTTCTGGGAATCAGATCCAGGTCTTCTGCAAAAGCAGCCAGTGCCCTTAGCCACAGAGATTCTCTCCATCCCCATCAGTCCAAGTTTGATCTGGGACTTCATGTTATAGGCTCTCAAGGGTAAAGAATAAGCAGTATCCAGGAGTGGTAGACTGTGAGCAGGGAGCTTTTAGAAGGAGGTCTGAAGGGAAGGGAGATCAGACTGAGACAGCACAGGGGCTGGGTAACAGGTGTGTGTGTGCAGGGGTGATGCCGGGGCGGGGGGAGTCAAGCTCAGGAGGGGGTACAGCTCCATCAGCTCTGACTCTAGGCAGCTGCCTGTAGTAGCGGGTAGAGAGGTAGCAGGAGAGGGGGTGCTCCTGCCAATCTCATGGCCACTTGCAAACAGAGGAAATCTTTGGCTGGGGTATAGACATGTAGACATTTCTAGAATGAGAGTCTAAGGTGGGCAGGGGAGGAGAGATGAGGGCAAAGCTAGGCTCAGCCACAGGAAGTGCTCTGTTCCCTTCCAGTATCTTCTTCAGGCTTCTGGTAAAGGACACTGGGTGAGGAACAGCCTACATGCTGAACCATGCCTCTTGGCCCAGCCCCTTGGAGCTGTGGCCCCTGAAGAGAAGGTTCCCAGGAGGCCAGTGGCAGACACCATCCAAAGACTTGATTACAAGCCCAGGAAGGCAGTGATGAAAGCGAGGTGTCCCTTAATAGCTACTCTAAGGACCACTTTATATTCCTCTTCCCTCTCTTCTTCCCCATTCCCATTGATTTTGATTCCCTCTCATGTTCTAACAACCCTTGCCACCAGCAGTTGCTCTAGACTCCCCCTAACCTGTGGAAAGGTACAGAATTCATTTGCATTCATTATGGTCTTGGGGCAGCTCATTTACTTTCATCTCACAATATCCAAATGGTTACTCATTTATTTAGTTCATTGAAGGATTTCCAGGAGCCCTGCAAAGAAGATATTAAGTAGCCTCTCTCCCCACCAAAATCCTGTCTGCCCCAAAGCGGGATGTAGTGCAATGGAGAGTAATGCCCAGCATTTAGTAAGAACCTTCCAGAAGGAAAATGCCATTCCTCTGGCCCAACTTGGCTCAGGCCTCACTTTCATGGGTGTCCATTAGATTATTGCCAGGGTGGGGTTAGGAGCTGTCCTAGGGGCAAATGGAATTTAGTAGGTCACTTCTTCAGGGGTCCTGGCCTATTAATCAATATCTCTCTCTCTCTCTCCCCAGTGGGAAAGGTTGTCTTCAGCCTCTGCATCAGTCATCAAACCAGGGGAGGTGTGGGGTTAAGAGCAGCCATCTCCAGACTCTGCAGATAACACCTCACAGGTGCAGGCGGACCTCCGTGTCCTTAGGTTCTGCATTCTTCAATTCAAGCAAGCCTGAATGGAAAAGGCCTTAGACGAATGACTTTGCAGAGAACGTGTGCAGACTTACTCTTGCGTCGGTATTCCCTATACAACACAGTAGAGCTATTTACACAGCATTTATGTTGCATCAGGTATTAGAAGTGATTGAGAGTTGATTTAAAGCACATGGGAGCATGTGTATAGCTTATGTACAAATAGCACTGTTTTGTCTGAGAGACTTGAGTGTGAAGAGATTTGTGTTCTTGCTCAATATGACTCAGATACCAAGAAATGATTATATGAACTTCTGTCTCCCCATGGGCCCATTCTACCAACAAAGAATTCTGGTCTCCCCAGAGCCCTGAGATAATAAGGGTGAGAATGGAAAGACACTACAAATCTGAAGATCCTCTAAACATGACTCTTTCCAGAGTCATCTGTTTCTAGCACAGCCCAAGTAGCCCAGGGCAGCACACGGAAAGATCCAGTCAGTTCTTGATGAGCTGTTGCCATTTATGGGGCAATCAACCAAAAGGGAAGGGCCTGGACACAGGAGGTGCTAGCCCTGGGACTCTGATGACTTTCTTTTTAAAGGTTTATTTTATTTAAAATTTTGTATACATACATGTATATGTCTATGTATGAGTATGTACTCATGTGAGTGCAGTGCCCATGGAGGTCAGAAGAGGGCGTTGGATCCCCCCGGAGCTGGAGATACAGGTGATTTGTGAGCTGCCTGATATAGGTGCTGGGAACCAAATTTGAGTTTTCACTTGAGTAGTATATGCTCTTGACTGATGAGCCATCATCTCTCGAGCCCCTCTGTTATATTTTAGATTTCCTTCTAATCTTTTTTTTCTTTATCCGGAAATTGGTAACATTGGAATTATTTCTATCCATGCAGTTTTAGATCTTGATTTTTCCAATTAACACTGTATCAAGAACATTTTATTATGTTATTAAGTAATATTTGAAAATGTTATCCTGATGGCTGTGTATATTATATTATAGCTCTTTACTTCTTAACTAATACAGATATATTTGTCCTTAATACCTCCCCAACCACTGCCTAGCCACAAGAATTCCCAGGCTTTTTGTTACTGTCTTAGTGGCTGATGCAGACAGAAAGCCTCCATGACTTGATAAATCCTTCCAGGCAAGTAAAGCCGCTGCCTGTATGGGTGCATCTCATCTCATCTTTTCCCTTCCTGGAGCTCTGAAATTCACACGAGCAGACTAATGCTTCTGGAATGTTTATTCTCTGAAAGCTGGAAGCTCCGGGGTATACAAGAAAACAGCACAGGATGTGATGGAAAACACATGGCAAGTGTCTAGTTGATTCATGAAAACCTCAAGATTTACTTGGGCATAAGGGACCACACCTCAGGTTTTCTTCTAATGAGGAATGAGTTTTCAAACATTGCCATATTCTTTTCTCTTCCTGGGTCTCATCCTGCCCTGATCTGAATTTTGCTCTGAAACTAGAACATCAACAAGGTAGACGTGGTCCACCTGATTTGGGATGATTAGTATGGAGAATCCTCTCCAGTGTACACCACAGTAGAGGCTAGATGGCATGTCTGCAGGGCAGGACTGGATGCCCTTATGACTCTCCAGTGTCCACTGGTTCATCCCCTCTGATATGCCAGCTGGACTGTTGACATTACCTCCCCATGGACCAGGGCACAAAGCAGATTTTTCCCTATAAATGGTTTCTGGAATTGTCATTAGCTAGTTAAACGAGGGCAAGATTGTTTAAGATCCTCGTTTTCTATAATGGAGTTTTCTAGAGCCCACAATCAAATACCTCTCTGATAATACTTAAATATAGAATTCCTGATGTGGAACTTTATCTCTTTCTATCTTATTTGGTATTTAGGGAGGGAGACACTCTAGCCTCTAGATGAACCTTCATAATTCTTGAACTCAAAGCCATCTGGCAATCTGCTAGGACACATCTGAATTTCCATGTCTGGCCATGATGGTGTGTTGCAACCAATAGTGGGAGTGTCGTAAGATATGCCTGTGCTATTTGATACTTTTGAAAAAGAAACTAGCAGTGTTTCAGGTTGTTGACATCAAATACTGTTCTCAGATATACTTCTTGAACTGGGAAAGGAGAAGATCCTGCAGCCAGTATAGTAGGAAATACACAGATCATGTAGCCTGGCTTTTTGGGATAGTATTTGCCAAGCTTCTATAACTAGCATAAAATAGTAATTTTTTTAAACAATGTTCTCTTCCACCAAAGAAGATCTGAAAATTATTAGAGACAGTTATGGCCAAATATGTATTACCCCCTTATTCTATAGGAAGAAAGACTTTAGCTGAGCACATGCCAAAATTATATTTTTCAGCATCCTTTGCAGCTAAATGTGATCCCATGATTAAGTTGTAGCAATATTGTAGAATGTGTCCATGAATAAGGTATGCACATTTCAGGCCCTAGAACTCAGATGAAAGTTGATTCTCAACTCCTCTGGTCTGTCAGGGACTTTCCTGATTTTACCATTTAAAAATTCTACACCATGGAAAAATCCCCTCATTCTGGCCAAAACTGGGACGTTGTTTACCTGTCTCTTTACTTTTCTCTTTCTTTAGTCTAGCTCCTGGAACATGAGCCAATTTGGATATTCAGATGAGGGTAAAGCCTAGGAACGACAGAAGGAACCTAGAACCACTTCCTGTCCACAGAGCATGGCTGTCACAGTAGCTCAGACTTTATGATCATTGTGACTAGCTTTTGAGGTTTCTATTATATTTGGAGATAACTAAACCCATATATATGGGTTTAATTATATTAGCATATATTATATATATATATGTAATGTATATACATACACATGCATTTATCTCTCTGATGAAGATATAAGTATAGGAGACAGAGTTCTCATAATTTCAATATGTCAGGGGGTAGATAACCTACTAAAGGACATCATTTACCAGGTCACATTAAGGGGGAAAAATGAATTAAAGTTCAGATCTTTACCTAGCTCCTCCCTCTCTTGTTTTGTCTGTCCTGTGGCTCCTGCTCTTCAATCTTCTGCTCCATTCTGACTTTGTCTTGCTGTCTCCTGGCTGTAGACTGCTGGGTCTCCCCCCTCTCCCTCTCTCCCTCTCTTCCTCTCTCTCTCTCTCTCTCTCTCTCTCTCTCTCTCTCTTCTCTCTCTCTCTCTCTCTCTCTCTCTCTCTCTCTGTGTGTGTGTGTGTGTGTGTGTGTGTGTGTGTGTGTGTGTCCTCTAGCTATAGGTCTATAATTTCTCATAAACTGACCAAACCCACCAAGAAACACCTCTTTTCCCTTGTTTGATTAGCATAATTGTGGCCTCTTCTAAAATCTGATGACATCCCTACTATACATTTGTCATTTAATTACAAGTTTGTGTGTATGTGTGTGCATGCGCACATGCCACTCACCATGTACTTAAGTCTTGCATTTCTAGGAAGACTCTATATGCAAGGAGGGAGGTAGTATGGTTGAGAGAACATAGCTTAGGACTTAGGGGGCCATATTCCAGTTCTTGGATGCTTGGATGTTCTTGGACACCAGTTTCCTCCTTTATAAATTGGAGTGGTGACAACATCTCCTCTGTGAACCTGTGATAAGATGTCATGAGATAAGCTACCAGCCATCAAATACCACAGCCAGAGTATTTGGGTATTTGGTTTTGTGGAAACTGTCCTTCCTCTAATCCTTCACCACATACATGTAGCTTGCTCGCTACAGTGCCAGAGATGGCTCCATGGCTCTGCAGAGTGCACAGATAATAAAAGGCAAAGATGACACCGCTCAGATATGAAGAAATCACAAAGAATATGGTGCTGTCTGGGCATCTCCGTAATGCAAAGAAGGCCCACGTTAGAGAGGATATGTCGCACTAAGATATCAGAGTCAGTTTCTACTTAGGAGTGGCTTTAAGCTCTAGATTAGTAATTAATGTATGGCCATCAGATCTGTCCATCACGCTAGACGTGCAAGGTCAGTTCCTGAGAACAGTGCCACCGCCCTTCTCAGTGTCGACTTTCCATGTTCCTGACCTCCATGGCGACAGGACCGGGAATCACAAAGGCTCTACATACATTTTGTGTCAGGAAAGAATTGGCTTCTGCTCAGCAAGCTGCAGGGAGACTCGCAATTTTCAGGAGCTCTAGACTTTAGCATATTACCAAGGTGATGACATTCAGTTTAAGATCGCCTATTAATGAAAGGATGCGTGCATTAGGCCCTTGGGAAGGCACCATTTGAAGAACAAAGGCGAGGTGGGGGAGAGAAAAGACATATAATCCATGCAAGAGCCCGGTCTACAGACTAAGGCCCAGTCACAGAGGAAGGCCAGCCACCTCTTTGTTTGCCTCTGGGGAAACAGCAGCCTAGAGTCTTGACATAAATGCCCCCGCTGATGCTCTGAGAAGCATCCCATGTTGCTTAGGTCCCTCTTTCTTGCTCCCGTTTCTTCTCCTCACCTTACAAGGCTTCAATTTCACAGATAAAATTCTTTTCCCAAGAATAGGAGCCAATAAGCTCATCTTCCTTAAGGTAGAAAAGCTTTGTACTTAGTATTTCCAGGAAATTCAAGTTTCAAAACTAGAAGTTTTCAACCTAGGGAATGGAGGTATAATTGTGGAACTCGACTGTCTCCACACACAGGAGGGAAACAGTACCCTGAGAGGAAACCCCACCAGAGGGGCTGAAGACCAGAGGTAACTTCAGAATAACATCAGCTGGCTGCTGGCTTCACAGTATCCACACAGAGGGGGACCAAAATCCTGCACACAAATTGCTCTGATCAAATTTAGGGGCCCTAAAGGAGATTAGGCTTGGCTTAAAAGCTCTTGGGCTACAAGTTAATAAGAATTTTAATAAAAACGGAAAGTATAGCCCTGGGCCTGCTGCAGTAGCTCTCTAGGTTGCTGGCGTTCTATCAGTCTATCGTATAATCTTCTTTCGTGTTAGGGTAAGTGGAAACCATGTGGGCCAAAGAAAGTTTCAAAGGCAGAACCTGCAGGAACATCTCCAAGTGGCCTCCAGGGCTGCAGAGAGACCTGCGTATGAGATCTCTCCATACCAACAACTGGTGTCCAAGCCACTTCACAGGACACAACCAATTTTCCACGCAGTTAACAGTCATGGCGACCAGGGATTTCAGGTTATCATCACCTCTGTTTTACAGATGAGAAGCCTGAGACTAATGAGCATGAAGGTTGAAGCCGAGTCTTCCATCTCCCACTGCAAATTCCTAGCTTATTTATATACTCTGAACCCACATGATCTGTTGAGTCACTGTGAAATTCTACCTCAGCTCATCATACGCAGGTCCAACCAGTAGCTGGCCAGCCTGTGCTATTAGATTCACGTTTGAAGGCAGGAAAAATTATTAAAACATCTTTCCTTCCAAACTTTCGGGGCCGGAGAGATATATCAGTCTGTGAAGTGCTTGCCATGTGAGGACAAGGACCCAAGTTTGATTCCCAGAATACACACCGTGCTTATAATTCCAAGGCTAGGGGGTGAAGACAGGCAGATCTCTGGAGCTCCGAGATCTGAACTCAGCCTAGCCTTATCAGCAAATTAAGCCAGTGAGAGACCCTATGTTTCTTCGTCCATTTTCATCAGAGAGACTCAAGTTCTATGAGAGTCAAGAAACAATACCAAGAATGGTATCAAATGCCTCTCTCACTGACCTCTTTGAAGATGAGCTGTGTCTTTGAAGACAACTAGGGATAGGCCTATTTTTAATGGTTATCTCTGATGACCACAGCTGGTAAACAAAACTAGCTTGTTATTTTTTCCCCCAAAAAACATGACATTCAACTGAGAGTATCATCTACAATTGTAATGTTCCTTTCGCCAGCACATGCTGGTGTAAATGTCACCCATCAGAAGTGGCTGTCCCTGTCTAGGATAACAGTGGGGCTTGAAGTATCACTTAATGGTTCCCACTGGCCCATGCTGCTTTTAGCCTGGTCCAAGAGAAGAGGAAATACTCCCTTGATCCTTATTTTTGAGCACTCATGACAAAGTGAGAAGAGATCTGAAGTGCCTCTAGCTGTATCAACCTCTCTGGTCATTCTTTGTGTCACAGTTTCCTCTTCCCTACACGCCCCTGAAGTGGTGGCCGCACTGGCTGCCTGACTGATGGACTGGAATCCCATACTGCCTGATTTCTGTGGCACTAAGCACATCTCCAGTATCCACCTCTGGAGCAAAACTCTCCTCTGGCTCTGTCCTCATTCTCTTAGGTTTCCCTAAAGACTTCTACACACAAGTCCAGTGGGGACTTCAGATATACCATATTTAGAATAAAACTCATGACCTTGTTGCATACCCTGCCCCCTCCTGGATCTCCATTCAGCCAGACACAGCCCTCCATTCCATCTTAGCAGGAAATCTGGAAGGGGAAACCTCTCCATAAGCGGTCTTGACATGAACATAGCTCATGTTCACTGGCCACAGAGTCACATAAGATTCATGTGCTAATGTATTCCCCGTCAGTCCCACCCACATCAGCCTTCCCACCCCAGCCACCCTAAGGTGCACTTTAGCTAATGCTTCTAAAAGGTGAATCTGATATAGTCTCTTCTACTGAAAAGTCCATCAGTGGCTCTCTGCTTATATACAAAGTCCCAGCCTTGATGTCTAAAGACATCACTAGCCTCATCTTTCCCTTTTTTGCTCTCTAGATGGAGACCAGGGCAGAGCAAAGGCACAGCAAGCTAGAGGCAAATCTTAGCCTTCTTGCTCTTCTTTTTCTTTACTAATATTTTATTTTTAACTCTGTATATGTATGTGGTCTGTATGTAGGTATGTGAACCTGAGTGTAGGTGCCCATGGAGGCCAGAAGAGGGCACCAGATCCCCTGGAGCTGGACTTACAGGTGGTTGTGAGCCACCCAATTGTGGGTGCTGAGAACCTAACTTGGGTCCTCTGGAAGAGCAGTAAAGGCTCTTAAAACCTGAGCCACCTCTCCAAACACTTGTTTTGGTTTTCCTGTGTTGAGTACCTGTCCTTGAAATTCATTCTCGTTATTTTCCTATACCATATTCGTATCTGTCAATTTGTTATCATAGAAAAAAAAAAAAAGACTAAGAAAAAAAAGAGCAGGATATGATTGAGGTGATTCCAGATATGGGATGGGGTTTGGCAAACACAAGCTCCCTCCCAGGTGAGGCCACAGCAATTACCAAGCCAAATGAGCAGACATATATCAATCAATACACCCTGCATGCTGCCAGCCTCACCCCTCCTTGTACACACCAGTATGGGCTTGGTAGCAGGTACTACAAGTTCAACACACGAAAAACAAAAGCCAAGAGAATCAACGCCTCCTTCTGGCTCTTCCATGGATACCTGCTGCAAACAGAGAGATGTGCCCGTCTCATGTCATGTCTCACCCTGGCCTATGGCCTCGTGTTTGGCTTCCCTGTTGACCACAATGATAGTGTAACCCTCTAAATAGCTGGCTGAGGGTGTAGCATCATCGTCTCCATTTACTTTGAAGTTCAGACAGGGCCCAACTGAACAAGTTAGCATCTGATAATTTTTCTCTCGATGCCAAAAATCCCTGAGTCTGGGAAATCTATGGGTGTAACCAAGATGTTGGCTTTGTGCAAAGAATCAAGGCATTGTGAAGTACAGCCTGAAGGACTGACTGTCTCTTCCATCTCTGTGTGCTTGATGCCAGCACAGGAGCTGGCAGAGGACATGTTCAAATTGCTTGAGATGCAGCTTGTGAATCAATAGCCTTGATCTTATCCTGGGAGTTAAGGGGTCTTCCAATATTTTCAAGGATTGGTTGCAAAGTTCTCTTCTGAACAGAGATGATGCTCTCACTACCTATGTTGATCTCTGAGACATCCCAGCACCCTCACAGGCTATAGGAAGACCTGAGCTCATGTCCCGTTCATCCTCTGTCCTGCTGTCCTTCTGTTCCAAGTCCTTAGCATATGGTTCTTCTAGTCCCATACCCCATAGGCCAGCCAGATGACAACAGACCTACAAACCAGGTACCATTTATTTATCATTGTAGGCTCAGGCTTCGCCCCCACCAGTTAGGATAAGCCCAGCCTCTGTTTGGCGAGTCCAGAATTCTCACTTTTAAAATTACACACAGATGGCCAGACCTAACCCAAGCTTGGTTGTTTTACTCTAACTAGCCGAACAGCATTAAGCATCTGATAGGGACAGAGATATCTAGCTACTTCTAAAATCCATATCTGGCAGGGGGAAGAAGAACATCTGGGTCCTCGACCTACTGGTGAGGGCTTTCTGCACAAGCAGAAAGCTCTCTGGTGCCTGTTGTCAACTGTGGAGTTAAACCCTTGTGGTTCAGGGATGCCATCTTGTCTCTGTGTGGGAACAGAGGTGATCTGAAAGCTCAGACCTAAGGGCCTATCTTTCTGGAAGTTTCCTGTAGAACAAAGTATGGCCAGGAGGTGCCTGTCTGTTCACTGACCCCCTTCCCAGGTATTATACATGCTCCCTCAGGCCTGTTGATGCTGAATTTATAGCCAGGTTGACATTTCTTTGTCTTAGTGAATGCAATTTAACCACAGTCACTCCAAAAAGCTTAGTGACTAGTGGACCTGGTCCAGCGCAGGAGACAGTTCTCTCCGTTCCTGTGAGGGAGCATTTGGTTTCCTACCTGGTCATCCTTTAAAGTCCTCACTCCACACATGCCCAGTAAGTGCTCTGTGCCTGGTTTTATGGGGACAGTACAACCACCCATCAATGAACATGTAGGCCAAGCCTAAATATCATTATGTTCATGATGATGATGATAACTGATATCTGCAGAGAGTTATTGACTCTATTTCTCGGCCTGGTTTTCATTTTTTATTTTATTTATTTATTTATTTTACTCAATTTATCAAGTCAACCTAAAAATTAAGTTTCAGCTAAATATCTTTCTTTGAAATACTTGGAGCCAGAAACGTTTCAGATTTTGGAATGGCCCTCCTCCCCCACAACTGGCATTTTGGAAAATTTGAGCATTTTATCAATATACAGATATCGCAAAGATTGGGCCCAAGTCTAAACACTAAACACATTTATTTTTCATATACCTTCTATTCATAGCTTAAAGGTAAAGATTTATTTTTAATATACGTAAACCTGTATGCAAGTGTGGGTTTGTGCCTGTGAATGCAGGAGGGTAATTTAACACGTTGTTTTAAATACCTTTGCACGTAAAACAAAGTTTAGCGGTGTGGGATTTTTTTCTACTTGTTATGTCACTGCTCAGAAAGATTTGTATTTTGAAGCTTTTTTTTTCTTCTTTTTTTCTTAGATTCTTGCACTAGGGGTGCTCACTCTGTATTGCCTCCTGGGAATCTTGGAGAGATTAATTGACTTGCTCACAGCCACACAGCGTGGAGAAAGTACAGTTCAACCTTGAATAGTGGTCTTCTGAAGTCCCACTATGTTACATCCCAGAACATCTGAGGATGTCTGTGGCAGGAAAGAATTCAGAGTCTATAGAGTGAGTCTGCCATTCCAGAGAAAACCACGCACCCTGCTGTGAGACTGGGTCCCAGGGGACTGACAGAGTTATGAGAAGGAACATTATTCCAGGGCTGGGAAATGGCTCAGCGGGGAAAGCACTTTCTACACAAGGGTGAGGACCTGAGTTCAGGTCCCCAGAAATCATGAACAACAGGACTTGCTTGGCAGCATGCATCTGTAATCCCAGGACTCCTACAATGAGATTAGAAGAATCCCCGAAGCTTTCAGACCATCTAGACCCACCCGTACACGTAACACCGAAAAAGAGACCCACCTTTAAACAAGGTAGAAGGTGAGGATGGAGACCTGAGGTTGTCCTCCGACTTCCACCCGCATACACCACGGCATATGTGCAATTGCACTCAGACACATAAACACCGTTCCCTTTGTACATTTTTAAAAAGCTTCCAATAGGCCATAACTATGCATGTCTTATATTAATAGCTCTGATAATTTGCTTGCTTCTCTTTCAACACAAATATCTTAAGAGATGAGCAGAGAGTCAGCTTCCCAGACTGGAAGAAATGAGCTGTGAGACAGGTCCTGTTGTGTATAGCAGGCTAGCGTGGCGATTGTACAGGGAGTCATTCCTACATAGGGACAAAGGGATGCGATGCGTGTAGATGAGCTGATGAGAAGGGGCTCTGTGTACAGCGGTCCTGAGATCACCCTCCGTGGTAGAAGGAGGCTAGGGTCTTTAGCAGGTAGAACTGCCTCTAGAGTGAATCACTGCCTGAGCGCAGTGGTCTTGCCTTACTTTGACAATTCTGTTTGGGAGCTAAGAGGGGATGCTTACTACGGAAGAAGAATAATGTTTTTCCTCTTTCCTTCTTGTTCCGTTCTGCCATCCTCAGCTTCTGATGCAAAAGGCTACTTTACACTCATGCTGGGACCTGAGGGAAGGCCATGAGCTGGTGCTAGATAAGTCCCCTAATTTATAGGCAACATTTACCCAGCTCTGTCCAGCCACACTGCTAAGCTCTCGAACTTTGCCGAGAAGACTCTGAAATCTCAAAGCTGTCCCAGCTCCCAGCTGCTGTGATTTGAGTCTGGGGGAGTGGGTTGTGCATCCCAGGCCTCCAAATTCCCTTGTGGGACAGATGTATGTGAGCAGCTTTCCCCTTCAGAAAGGGCCCTACATAGGTGTGGTCATGGCTGGTGGGTGGAGCCGAGTTATGGGTGAGTTAGAACAACTTCCTACAAGCTAGCTACTTTCTCTGTACATTTCAGGAGCATGGGTTCACAGTCTAGTTTGTGACCAAGGGAGCACATGAACACTGTCCCCAGAAGCCAGTATATGATCCCTGTGGCCCAACCGCTGGCCTCACAGAATACTTGCCTGGTAACAGCTCTGGAAGCCTGATCAGCAGGAGTCTAGTACTGGGTTGTTGTTTTGTTTTTGACACCACTCTCTCCCAAAGTCAAGACAAGTGAGTCTAGGTTGGCGTTGGATGACCTCCTGTTACCCTAAAGGGAGGGAGCAATCACACATAATCTCCTGGAATCTTCCAGAAGCTAGAGAATTTAGGGTTTCAAGGTAAGACAGTGCACTCACCATTGTAGCTCTCCCCTGTACCCTTAGGTATTGCTCTAGCCTCACTCTGTAGCCTACCCAACTTAAACCCCAGATCTTCCAAGGTGACCATGAACTCCTCAGAACCCATCAGGCAGATACATGGAGCCTTCACCCACCACCTGAGCTTGGAATGAAGCCTGGAGGAATCAAAGGCTGAATGATTCTGCAAGAGAGGGACCTAAGCTACAAGCTGGATCCATGACAGACAGCTACAGCTGCCTCCAACAACAGGCCCCCTGGCTTTGCCTTAGGGAGATGTTGTGCATATTCTCTCTCTCTCTCTCTCTCTCTCTCTCTCTCTCTCTCTCTGTATATATGTGTGTGTATGTCTCTCTGTGTCTCTCTCATTCCCTCTCTCCATCTCTTTCTCACCACCCATATCCTGTCTCTGAGGTGGTTTTGGGTCTGAAAAGGAAACACTTGCCTTGGCTTCTGACATTACAAAGAAAATTAAAAAACATCTCTGAAAAATACTCTGAAGAATTTCTGGGGTTTAAAAAAGAAATAAGAAGAACTTGACTCTTTGGTCCCTTCTGAGGAGAAGTCTTCCTTTAGAAAGGGAGTAGACTGCAAGGGATAGCCTTAACCCCAAGAGTATGAGTGGACTTCAGACTAATATAACCTTCTCCAGCAGTTCATTTTCTAGACTCATTTTTAGCTTGACCCTGCCTAGCCCATTTCTACTTGGAAGCTGTAAGACATCTACTGTGACAGGGGTAAAACCCTCTCCAACAGTCTTCTGGGAGACCCAAGAGCCAGAGTGGTTACTCTTTCCCAGGGGAGCACAGCACTGGCCTTCCTCTCCCTCATTCTTCAGCCCTGGGCTGTGCCACCATTGGTGTACCTCCAAAGCATGGTATTGGCTCCTCCTTCCTCCTTTGTGGTGGCTGAGCTGAGTACCTAACCGCCACCCACTAGCTACCTTCTTTGTAAAATGCACGAATCTGTTTTTCCCATCCTGTGCCTCCAACCACCTCCCCAGGTCCGAGTCTACTTGTCTTGGACACTGACCCAGCTGCCTTGCCAACATTCCTTCTTTATGCCAAGGCTCCTCAAAGTGGTGACAGGTAACCATTTCCCCAAACACCAAATTTCTTTAATGCCATTCCTTGCTGGAATATGTCCAGCTGGAGGGTAAAGTCCAAATGTCCGGTTTGGCAGACAGGATCTTGTATATTTCCACTGTAACTTACTTTTCTAGACATTAAAAATAATAAGATACCTTTGAAGTTATCATTGACAGGCTGCTTACCCCACACCAGGTTATCATGGCAGAGGGGGGTTGATAGTGGGGGGGGTGTTGGTTCTCACAAAAATCTTGGGAAGTTAGGCTAATTGTACATCACAGGCAGGAATTAAGGCTTGCAAAGAGGAAGTGACTATAGAAAGCTACTCAGTGAGTTGGTAGCCAGTGGATTGCTGAGGTCTCACACTGTCAGAAGCAGTGCTACCCATTAGTCATCTTCTCTGCTCTTCCTGTCCAGCCTGGGCTGCTATGAGCAGCCCCCTCCATAACCCACCTGTTGGCCAGTGCAGAAGATGAACCCTAAGAAACCTTAAAACACATTTGACAGTACACTGACCAGTCTTTCCTGCTAACCTGGCGCAACTTAGATCATCTCAGAAGGGAATCTCAATTAAGGATTGTCCAGATCAGGTTGGCCTGTGGGCGTGTCTGTGGAGGCTGACGTTGATGGGTTTGTTGGGGTGGAAAATCCCACTCTGAATGTGGCAGTACCAATTCACAGGCTGGGCCCTGAGCTGTAAGGAAAGCAAGCTGAGCATAGCAGCAGGCAGGCAGCAGGGGTGCATTCTTTCTCTCTGCTCTTGATTGTGGCTACAGTATGATGTTTTAAGCTCCTGTCTTGATTTCCCCATATTAATGGACTGGAACCAGGAATTGTAAGGCAAATAAGCCGTTTCTGTCTCTCAGTTGCTATCCATCAGGACATTTAGCAAAGCAACAAACAGCAAACCAGGACAGGTAAGGATCCTGACCACCCCACCCTCCCACCCCCAGCTAGAAACTGATTAAATAAAAAGACGCTGCTGGAGCTCTTCTGTGGACGAGTGGGTGGGAGGGGACAGTGGGCCTGATGCACTTGCTGGGTGGCTGTGGGAGGCAGACTCTGAATTGGCTGCTCATCTGAGATGTGGGTCCCTTACCACTTCCTACAAAGCTCTAGCTCCATGTACCCCTTCATCTGTCTGTACCCCACATGAAACTCCATTCCTAGGTTGAGCTCCCCAAATGTCCAAACCCAAGAACAACTCAGTCCAGAGCTTGGTCTGATGATTCCTTCTCTCTGTTCTTGTATTTAAGTTGTAAGGAGAGAGGGAAAGGATCATGTTCATTGGACCCCTGGTGATCTTTTTTCTTCCTTGTGCGTACACACACACACTCACACACACACACCCCAGAACCTTCATGTTAAGGTGAGATGTTTAGTCTCATTCACTCTAGTGCACACGCATGAAAGAGGCAAGGCAGATTCAGATAAGGTAACAGGTACATTGGAAACCATCACATTAGGACCCCTCATTCTATGTGAGGGCATGGGAGGCTTGAGAGAAATACATGTCCATGAAACAGAGGGCTAGAGTCTGTCAAAGATCTTGAGTCCTGTGTCCCCAGTTGGAGATCCTTTTGCCTCCCATAGTTGTGCAGCCTCAGCCATTCCAACCCCATGCTCTGTCACAGGTGTCATAGCCAAGGGTCTGTCTGTTTCTCAAGGTATCCAAGCGAGACCCTGATACCCTGTCCATATTTTTTTTTTAATTTAAAAAAAAATTCAGTTGTGGGTAAGAGTCACAGATACATTTAAGATTAGCACCCTGGAGAGCCAGGCCAGATACTGGCAGGGTTGAATGAGGTGTGAAGGGAAAGCCAAGGCTGAGTCAGAACCACAGACCAGTGAGCAGGCTGGGCAAGTCCCCCCAAATCTCTTGTGGATGTCCTGGGGTCTCTAGTGAGCTCACTGAATTAAATCTTAAAGCATGCACCAAGTGCTAAATACCTCAGGAAAATACACAAATCCCCATGCCAGAGTTGCTTGTAAGCTTTGGGTGGCTGAGTCTGCACCGTGGCTCTGGTCAAGACAGACAGACAGTCCACACAATGCCACTTTCATATGTTTCTTTTATTCTTCCCTTTGTTGGGAATATTTTCATCATTAAAAAAAATTAATCATTTTTTTAGGTTTACTTAATTCATACGAGCGCTTTGCCTATTCATATGTGTGTGCACCACATGCACACCCGGTGTCTGAGGGAGTGGTGAGCTTCCATGTGGGTGCTGGGAATCAAACCTGAGTCCTTTGCAAGAACAAGCGCTCTTAACCCCTGAGTTGCTCACTACCCAGTCCCTATTTTCTCCATTTTTAGGTGGCAAACTTGTTCTTGACTTTGAAGATGGGGTTGAAATACCTCTTGCTTTTCTGTGTCTCTTCTAGTCCCCTCATCTGCCTTCCCGCAGAGCCCAGCTCCTGGCATCTCCTTGCCTTTGGCCCTTCCTGAATTAGATTCTAGATGTTTATCATACTCCCTTGTGTGTGTGTGTGTGTGTGTGTGTGTGTGTGTGTGTGTGTGTGAGAGAGAGAGAGAGAGAGAGAAAGAGAGAGAGAGAGAGAGGGAATATTGAAAGTCTCTCAAGGACAGTTAATCAGTTATATTCACCTTTGTAGTCTAAGCGGTTAGTTCCTTAAATAGAGAGGGAACAAAGGAATTACCAGCTTCTAAACTTAGAATATATATATGAATATATATATATATAATGAAATATATTAGAAACTTAGAATATATATTATATTCTTAGAATAATATATATGTATATATGTATATGTGCATGTATATATACACGCATACATTCCCTCTCTCTCTCTCTCTCTCTCTCTATATATATATATATATATATATGTATATATATATATATATGGCAAACTTTGCTTCAAATTCCCAAGAGAAAAAGTCAGGTAAGCCTCACTCTGTAAGCACAACAGCAGAGGCCCCCAACTGACCAGTTCCCATTAATGACTTGAGCCTCCTTAGGTGAGCAACTGCTCTGAGCAAGCTCCCCTCCCCCACATGCCCAGTGCCCACATTTGCATGGGCATTCACACAGAGAAGCTAGAAGGAGCTTGGAGTGTCATGGAGAGGTGCAGCTCAGGAGATAAGATCACCATGCTGCAGAAAGAAGTGAACCACGTGATGATGTGGGTAACCCCAGGCACAGATGACACCCTCAGCAAGGCCCCAATAGAATCTAACCACATCATCTTTTCATAAAGCAAACATGAAAAAGAGCACCACTCCAACAATTACCAAAAGGGTGGTTTCATGCTTGCCAGCCTTGATGGTATCGGCACTACTGACTCCAGGGCTACACTTGGGGAAGCGATTCTCTGAGATAAGAAGATGAACTATCTGCTGAAGAGAACGTGCAGGAAGTGAAGGTAGCCAGGCAGCACATAACGAAACAGTTTGTGGCTGATGAGCCATCTAAATAAAAGTGTCCCCAGGCAGCTTGAGTTGTGTAAGCAGAGGAAACCAAGACACCCTATCTCAGAGTGAAGATGCTGTGGGTGCCAGAATGCATGTGTATCCACTGAGCATCATGGCTAAAGTGAAATTCACAGCTCTCCTGGCTGTGGCTGACACTTGCATAGAACAGAAAGGTTGCAAAGGTGAGGTGGCTGCCCATGTGGCAGCCTTATAGCCCCGTTCTGGATGGCTCTGCCTGCTGTGTGAAGCCACTGGCTGAACGGCCACCACAATGTTAAACTGAGAGAATGGATAGCTATGGCTTAGTCCAGCCAGCAAAGAAAGACTGAACTTAGCTTCCTAGTATCTGGACATAGGTGTGTGCTCGGCTTTCTTAGCCATTAAAGCTGGCCTTTTTCTTTCCGAAGCTTTGCTCATGTCTCGTGTATGTTTGACTTCTCCCATCGTTTCTACCCTTCTTATGTACTCAAGCAGTCTTTTTTGCTTAAGCAGGTTTTAGGGCCTTTTATCACCATCATAATTATATTTGTGTAGTTAATGTGTGTGTATTCATGTCACAGTGCACATGTGAAGCTCAGAGGATAACTTGTGGGAGTCAATGTTTCTCTCATTTCACCATGTGGGTCCTGGGGATTGAACTCAGGTCATCTGGCTTGGTAGTAGATGACTTTACCCACTAAGCTATCTTGCCAGTCCCCTCAAGTAATCATTATACTGTTCTTCAAGGTCTTCAGAACTAAGCAATATGGCAGCTGGCATGGACTTTAGAGGCATAGGCCATAGACTGTATAGGTGCGAAGGTATCCTTGAATTCTCAGCTCTGATATTAGCCAATGCTCTGTGAGTTTGGTTAAGTCACTTAACCTACGTTTCAAGCCATCTCTCCATTAAGTTTGCTGTGGAAAGAGGAGTTCATTCACAGCAAGTCCTTAGCATGATCCACACAAAGTCAGACATCACTACACGGAGCCACTGTACTGCACAATGGATCAAAGAAAATGCTGAGGTTCAGAGAGTTTAAGTACTTTGTCCTAAGCAAAGGAGTCTTGGGTGGTCGGTAGCTATCAAATCTGCTAGACAATGACTGAACCAGAGATGCCAGTACTCACAACTGGTTGAGTTCATGGTAGGAATCAAGTCCGTTCACTCTGGGACAGAGCTTGGCCACTATATCACAGTGGTATTCATCACAGCATATATGTGTCTGGTCTACTCTACTGAAGAGTGGGACCTGGTACTTCTTAAGTCTCCTGAAAGAGAGTAGCACCTCAGAGACTGGAAGAGTCTGTTTAATTTGCTATTTCCAAAGCGGCAGGGTTCCATACCACAGCTGCTGTGCCACCGTGCCTCTACTGTTCTGGAAAACTCACCCAGGAAGGGTTCAGCCTGATGTATTACCTGAGGGAAACATTCTGTTCATTTTAGAATGCAGATAGAGATTGTTCCAGAATGCTGGGGTGTTAATTAGAGTCATTGGTAATTTGATTGACCGCAAAGCCCCAAGGCATTCACAGAAGGTCCCTCTGTCCCTGAATACTAGAGCTACACACTGTCTCTTGTTCTTTGGTGTGTGTGAGTATACATGTTCACACACACACACACACACACACACATATATATTTGTATATATGGGTGCACGTGTGTACAGAGGCCAGAGGTCAACACTGGATGTCTTTCTTGATTACTCTCCACCTTAGTTTTTGAGACAGTGTCATTCACTGAACCTGGAGCTCACTATTGGCTATGTTGGATGATGAATACATTTTAGGGACCTGCTCATCTCTTTCCTCCCCACCCCCGACAAAGTGCTTGGGTCACAGTCGTGCACTGCTGTGCCCGGCTTTTTCTGTGTTGGGATCCAAACTCAGGTCCTCATGCTTGCATAGCAAGCATTTTACCACCCAGAGGTAGCCAGCTCCTCATTCACCTTTCTGCTTGTGTGTGCATACACACAGAAGCCAGAAGACAACCTTGGGAGTTGTTTCTCATGAGCCATTCACACTTGAAATTTTAAGATAAGGTCTCTATTAGACTAGAATTTCCCAAGTTGGTTTCTTGCTTTTTTTTAATGTGGGATCTGGGGCGCTTCTTATGTTTGCATGACAAGCACACTACTGAATGAGCCATCTTCATGGCCCAAGCTGCCTTTTGCTAGTGCTGTCTTGATATCAGGACTGAGATGCCACCCCCTCTAATCCATTATCAGGAGGAACCTCAGTGCTAATCTTTCTTCTGGAAGGCGCATGTGTTGCCAAGATCATGCTGCCTCTATATAGGATATTCCAATAAACTCGGTGTTGTTTTTACTGCCTTGTACAGTACCGAATATACTTCTCATAAAATAGCCTTTATGTAAACCACCATGACCTAAATTCAGATCTTTATTTTCTATTTCATAAGCTCTTCTAATATCACTGTGAAATCAGAATGGATGTACGCGATGTTCTCTCGGTGCTGAGCTTTTGGGACTAAACTCTGTGGTTAATATTAGGGTCACAGCAAGAGCCCAAGAAAGTATGGGTATAACTCGGGAGCTGCCAGGATATACTTTTTACTCCAGCAATTGGTACCTTCTCATTGTTTTGTGGACTTTTTCACCTTATTTTTTGACCTCTGACTTTGTTTTCAGTTATGCTAGTATAATGACCTGAATTAATTGTCCTGACTACAAAGAATTGGTAAAAGTCAGGTCGTGGTCAGAACTCCCTTAGGAGAATTAAAGTGTGAAAGGCAGAGGTGAACATAAACATCTGTCAAAAGGACAATGATTGCGTGTTTTCCCCTTCCCCTCCCTCCCTCCCTCCCTCCCTCCCTTCCTTCCTTCCTTCCTTCCTTCTTTTCTTCCTTCATTTTCTGATACTCCAGCAAAGCAAGGGCCCTGCCAGGGCCCAGAATGAAGCCTGTTCACCTTGGCAGGAGACATTCTTTTGTTAAATCTGTCTGTCCATTTTCTATTTCCAGTGACGTAAGTCAGAACTTCTGGGGATAGTGGCTAATGATGGGGACAGGTTGCCTGTATTCTCTGGGACACCCCACTGCCAATAGCTTCTTCAAACACTTCTTGAATAGATTTGAATAGATTCTATACAGTTTGCTGAGGACAGGGTCTGGGACGTGTGCTGTCCAAAAAAGTAGCTATCATGCACATGTGCCTATTGAACATATGAGGGATAATTCAAACTAAGGGCACTTTAGATGTAAGGTGGATGTTGATGGGGTAAAAAAAAAAAAGGTAAAACATCATATTAAAAGTTGTCTATATCGAATACATATACACATGAATATAATTTAGACGTACTGGGTTAAATAAAATAGTTCATTTGAGACTTAGTCCACCTGTTTAGCTTTTTAAAATGTAGTTGCCAGAACACCTTTATATCTATACATTTATTAACCAATTGATGAGTTTATTATCTATCTATCTATCATTTATCTACCTCTCAATCAATCATCTATCTTTCATTTATTGTTTATTTTATTTTATTTTTTTTTTTGAGGCAAGGTCTCATGTAGCTCAGGCTGGCCTTAAACTTGCTATGTCGCCAAGGATGACCTTAAATTTCTGACCTTTCTCCTTAGCCTCCAGAGTGCTAAGGTTACAGACATAGGTCAGTATGCCTGGTTTATGAACAAATGGCTTTGTGCACGCCAGGTAGGCAATCTACCAATTAGACCACATCCTCAGTCTCCTGGAACATTTAAAATGACACGACTAGCTTCCATTATGCTTTGACCGGACAGTATCTGACTGCACACTGGTTACCATCCCAGAGTGGATTAATCAGGGAAGACATAACTCTGGAAGCCTCTGAGCATGAGAACTACACTCCTCCTCTGGCTCCTGAATGCCAAGAAGCGTGAGTCCCTCGTCTTAGCCCCTGTGCTCACTCACTGCAGTTGCTGTCCCTCTCCCCGGAATCGCTGGACTTGTTCAGAAACCAGCCTTTGTGTAGCCCACCCTCCTCATTTAGGTTTCATTTCCAACATCGTCTTTTCTGAGAAGCCTTCCATTACCTTCCACGATGGACAGAATAATGACATCCCAAAGAAGACTACTTCCCAGTTCCCAGAAACTGTGACCACGTGGTCTTACATGGAGGGAGAGACTTTCCAAGAATAAGTCCAGACTTTGAGACGTGAAGACTATCCCTGATCATCAAAGTGAACACAAAACAATTGCAGGGAAAAGCAGGGCAGGAGATTCAGACCCAGGGATGGAGATGTCATAGTGGAGCAGAGGCTGGAGAAATGCAGAGCTACAAACTCAAGACAAGCAGATGACCTCCAGGATAGAAAAGCATGGGCATGCAATCTTGCCTAGAGTCCGAGAAGCCAATCTGCTTTAGACTCTCCATCTGGGGAACTGTAAGATAACTCACAAGGTATGCTTCTAGCCAGACATTTGAGGTAGTTTCTTATACTAAAAGAGGAAACTAACACATCTTCCAACCTGAATGTAAACCATGCAATCCCCAAGTCCTCTACCTATCCTCTTCAGTTGCTCTTTTTCCAGCCTGTTTCTGTATCAGAGTCTCTAATTGGTTTGTTTGTGTAATGATTATTTTCTGTCTTCCCTGATTAGAATGTAAGTTTCCTGATGCAGAGGCCTCCTCAGCTGTGTGTCTCTATGTGCTCTGCCCTATTACTTGACACAGTCAATGTTTATTGGTATGAATCAGTGGTCGTATGGATGGACAGATGGAACTGGCTACTTGGGAGATTCATTTTGGTTTAATTGTGTATCACCTGAAAATTGCTGACAGAAACCAGAATATTGTATCTGATATGTCCTGGGGTGCAGCTGGAAATTGAGGGCTGGGGATCTGGCTCAGTGGGTTTAGACCTGAGTCTAGATCTTGAGCATCCATGTAAAAATCAGGCATAGTGGTATGCATCTGTAATCCTAGTATCAGAGGGCAGAGGCAGGGGATCCCCAGGGCTCAATGGCCAGCCAGCTTAACCAAAATAGTGAGCTCTAGGTTTAATGAGAGATTCTGTCTCAAAAAATAAGGTTGAGAGTGACAGGAATATACATGACATTGGCCTCCAGCCTCCACAAATACACACACAGGTGAGTGTACCCTCACATACAGTTGTATACACACACACACACACACACACACACACACACACACAGAATATGATTATCCTCCTACAGTCAACACAGAGAGGCAAGCATATGATACAATGGTGGTCAGATGAATGGTGGGACATGGGTCTTAGCAGCAGTACGTTGACAATTCAGCTCTCATAACAACAGCAAGGGCCTGACTGTTAGGTTTTGCACATTTCTGTGATGTGTATACTCCTAGCAAGTGTGATGGTTTACCTTCACCATCAACTTACTGGATTTAGAATCACTATAGAAACACATCCCTGGGTATGTTAATGAGTGTTTCCAGAAAGGTTTAACTGAGGAAGGAAGACTCAGCATGAATGAGGCTGGTGCCATTCTACAGGATAAAGTTCTAAACGGAATAAAAAGGAGAAAGTGAGCTGAGCACCAGCATTCATCTCTCTCTGCCTTTGACTGCGGATGTAATGTGACCAGCAGTCTCCTGCTGCCACGCCTTCCCACTACGGTGGTCTACACCGTCAAACTATGAGCCACAACAAACCCTTTCTTCTTTAGGTTGTTTTCATCAGGTATTTTCACAGCGATAAGGAGAGTTACTTCTCCAACAGAGCCTTGCTGATGATGTGGGCTGTACATGAACCTAGAAGAGTTAGAAGCTATGGATGGTCCAAGGAGAGTGGGTAAGAATGGAAGGTATCAGTTTCTTTCAGGGCTGGTGAGATGAGGTCTCACTGGCCCTTGTCATTTGAGTGGGTCTCCTGTCTTCGAGTCAGACAGAAATAAGCCACTAGCCAGAAGGCAGCCTGAGGGGATGCCTTGAGAAATGCAGAAGTAGAGGGTCAGATAACCAGGAAGATCTTGAGGGTTTCCAATACACTGCTCATCCATGAGAGTCTCAGTTATGGCTAAGAGCTGAGGCCATAAGACACACAGAGGAGCTGTGACCAGTCTGAGTTCTTTTATCACAGGTCCAGGCTGCTGTCTTCTCTCATAGTGCCTCTCATACCTCTGGTTGGGTACCACACTCAAGTCTCCATCAACCCAACTTAAAGATGAGCCATAGGTTAACTCAGTATGAACCTCAGAGTATCCCTCCCTGAAGTCCCCGTCCTCATCCAGGAGCTTTTCCACTGACATGTAAGCCTGAGATTCGGAGATTCTGAGAGTAGCTAGCCATCAAGACTTCATTGTGCTATTCAGAGGCTGGAGAAAGTTAGATGGTTCCTGTATTAAAACTCCTGAAGCTTCCCTCAGTTTCTAGGTGAGTGACACTGGGGAGTATTCGACCTCTCAGGGGTTTAGGTCTTTTATCTCTAAAGTGGGGACAATAGTGCTAGCCTCAGAGGGGTTTGAGACCATTGCCTGATGCATGTAAGATGCCCAACAGCATGTCTGCCTCATAGTACTTGTCCAGTCCATGTGAGCAGGGATGGCGATCACGGAGTTAATGTTTTTTTTTTCCCTCTTTGCGGTATTAACAGGCAGAAGGAAGGCTAATTTCCCAGCAAGGCCCTTCCTGTTATCTACAGTTACCTGTCCATTGTCTATTTCTGAGCAAGGAACCCTCTAGATACCTAGTTCAACATCCTCTCAGGCCCACGCTATTCCTGCTGATCACTTCAAGAGCTTACATTCGTTTGTGTGTGGGGTGAGATGTTTTCCTCATCCTGGGTGTGTTTCAATGAAGGAGAAGGATGAAGCCATTATGTGGACAGAGCCACAACAATGGAAACAAGAGCGCCTTCTGAAAAGCACCAAAAAAAAAAAAAAAAAGAGCTTTATTTTGTCTGAATGACCATTATTTTTCATTCTTTTCTCCCCACACAAAGCACCAGAGCACATCTCATTCAGTCTGGTGCTGAGCGAGTGGGTGTGGAGATGAGTGCAAACAAAGGCGGAAACACATTGCACTTGTCAGAGGCCTTGTGAAGCACTCTGTGAGGTGGACCAAGCTTCCCGGCTCACACTGCCTGAATCATTGCGTACAACACTGTGGGCAGACACACAAACATAAAACCCTGCATAACCCTTGCCATGGTTATGTAGCAATGTGCGAACACAAACTGGAGCTCAAGTTGGTGAACAGAAAAGCACAGCGCTCTTCTTAAGACCATGGCATTTTGTTGGTCCCTTCCACAGTCTGCCTCGGAGAGGAGGTTCTGTCTGACACCCTGGGAGGAAGGCCTGACTGCTCTATTCTGTCAGCACGTTTTTGTCCTCAGGAACATCTGAGCACGTTGCCAGCCACGGACTCTGTGTGTGTGTGTGTGTTAGTGGAATGCTCTAGGTTATAGATCAGAACATCTGAAAGTTGGATGTACTCAAATACTCTAGATCTCAGAACCACCAAGTCACACGATTTAAAGAGAAAAAAAATCATCTCCTATGCTGGGTTTTCTGAAAATTAAAACCAATTCTGAATATGGAAAAGGAGTTAATACCAGCATTCTGCAAACTGCCTTTTATTAAGAACAATTAGGTGACTTGGGTTTACTGTAGTGTGTGTGTGTGTGTGTGTGTGTGTGTGTGTATTTGTACACATGTGTATGGTGCATTTATTTTTCTGAAATCGTTTTCTTCCCTCCAGCTTTTGTTAACATGATCTCCCTGCCAAGTGGATGCAGGTTCTGAGAATGTCCCTTCTGGAGCATCAGGCTATTCTGAGGAAGAAGGAAGTGCCTTATGAAAAGGCCTCAGCTCCCCCAGGGCCAGGATGTGACTACCACACTCCTTAGAGAGCCTCCCCCAAGCCTACTTGCTGTCACAGCACAGATGGTTTCCTGAGTGAGTTAAGGAACGTGCGATGGTGTCAGGGGGAGACCTGCCCTGGCCATGCCATTGTTTGTGTCTTACTTTGCTGACCCTATATGATAAGCCAGCAGAGAGCCTGCTCAAAAGCACCCCAGGGCGATCCACTGGACACCCACTCTGTTCCCTGCCCTGTAGAGGGAGTGATTCAGGATAACCTTAATTTGTGTTTGGGAGTCCAGGAGTCTCCTACCTTCTCTACATGGTGTTGTATGGTTAACATTAATTCCCTGGCTCCCTTCTCAACAACTAGGTATGACCCTTGACCCTGACCATAGGTCTGGGAAATGACTATAAGGTTGAATTTGCAGGTTTGTTGTGAGAACTACATAAAACAATATGGAAAGTACCTACTACAGGGCCCAGCATACAGTGATTTCTTATGAAATATCTATGGATATTACAATATTTGGAATAGACTAGTCCTATCTGCTTCTTGGGATAGGTTAGCTCTGTCTATTTCTTTGGAATAGGCTAGCCCTGTCTGCATCTTTGGAATGGGCTAGCCCTGTCTGCAGCAGAGAATTGGAACGAAGGATGCTGAGGGAGACTGCTGCAAGTAATATCACAAATCCAAAATGGGAGTGGAAGAAATGGCTTCCAGGTCTGTGGTTCCATTTAGACAGCAATAAAACACGCCACAGGCCATGTAGGACAAAGGACCACTTCTGCTAGCAGCATTTTCCCTGAAGGTATCCAGTCATATCCTTTGTGTCTGTAACCGTGGCAATTAATAATGACCCCCACCTTAGCGTGGAGAGCATTCCTTTATGACGAGAGCCAGTCACACACAACCTTTCTACTCAGGAGTCCTGGGTGGGGGAGAACCAGGCAGACTCAAACCACACACTCGCTTCCAATTAAAAATCTAGACAGAGGCAAAGCTGAACGACTGTCACAGAAAAGAAAGTGCTGCCACCCACTCTTGGCCTAAAGGTCACCATGCCACAGCCCTGGTCATTATCCCCAGCTGCAAAGGTCACAGGCTGTCTGCACGACTGGGGAGTATGTAGGCTTTCATGAGGTCCCAAAATGACTGTTGCTGTGACACCCCAATCGGTGACAAGCTCTTGGTAGAGAAAGATAATAGAGAAATCGAGTGACTGCAACCTTTTCCACCGTCTCTCTTGTTGGCTCCATGAAGCAGAGTCACAAGCATAAAACGAGAAGATTCCACATTCTACAAAAGACTACAAGGTGGCTTGCTTAATTGGGTACGTGACAAATGGCTAGACTGTCACCGATAAAAGACACCAAAGAGAAAGGAGAGGGGAGGGATTAAAACATCTCAGGACAGCACTTTGGGGTTGGGCCTTGGTTCACAGGACACCCAGGCCAGCATTGATGTAAAATCGTGGGGAGCTAGCCATGTGGTTACACGAATTTTTCAATCATCACGAACCAGCAAGGGTAACTACTCTGCTATCTCAGCTGTTGAATTTCAGGGTGGTTTCAATGTAGAAAAAACTGAGAATAAAAGTAGACACCAAGCCAGACCTGCCTGTAAGGTTCTGGTTCATGCATGTGATTCCATAGTTGTTGTTTTTTTTTGGGGAAATGGTTGTTGTTTGTGGCTTTGGAAATGTAATGATTTTAAGTCATAGTAGTTTATTCATTTTGTGTGCACATGGGGTCCATGTGTAGACATCAGAAGATGAGATTCGGGAGTCAGTTTTCTCTTCCACCGTGTGGTTCTGGGGAATTAAACTCAGGGTTATCAGGCTTGATAGCAAGTGCCTTAATCTGCTGAGCTATTTCACTGGCCCAAGGAAATAGAATAATTTTAATACTTACTGCATACTGTCCTAGTGAAGACTCGGTGTGAGAAAAGACATAAAAGTCTTTTACGAAGAATCAGGTCCAAGAGCAATATAAACCTGAAATATACCATTATTATTAGCTAGTGGTAATGTAGACTTGGAGACAACCTTTACCTCTTCCAACTCCAAGGCAATATTTTTCTGCCTTAAAACTTTCCAGCGGGGCCAGCAAGACGGCTCGGTTGATCAAGGCACTGGCCTCCAAACCTGATGGCCTGATCTTGGTCCCTGAAACATACGGTAAGGTGGAAGGAGAGAACTGACTCTACAAAATTGTCCTCTGACCTCCACACACATGCTCTAGTGCGCTCTGTCTCTCTCTCTCTCTCTCCCTATCTGTCTGTCTGTCTATCTATCTATCTATCTATCTATCTATCATCTACCTACCTCTACCTCTCCTTCCGTGTGTGCATGTCTGTCTGCCTGTCTCTCTTTCTCTCTTCATTTCTCTCATATACACACACAATGGTAAGAAAATTAAACTTTAAAAAACTTTCAAAGAAGATTTTCTTGCTGTTGATGATAATTATAGTTTACAAAACGCTAAACACAAAACAATTTAGGTGGGATGACACATCAAACATTGCCCACCCCCCCCCGAAAGAAAGCAAAACAAAACAAGATCTACCACATGTGCATAAACATATGGCTGAATATGGCCTTGGGTGGGTATCAGAAACAAAATTAGCAACTTATAACAAATCAGCTAAGCTTCCTAGCAACAGAAACACATAAATAACAAATACTTAAGATAATTATTCCTCAAAACACTGCAACATTAGATTATAGCAGTCCCTCCAAGCATGCTACAGGCATTTGACATTTTCGAGTTATTTAAGTAATGGAAAATTCGATGCTTAAACCTTCAAAGTAGTAAAGACAATGAAGGGGGCAGGGTCAGATTGCTCAGTGGTTGAGATTACCAATTGCTCTACCAGAGGGCCTGGGCTGGATTCCTAGCATCCACATGGTGACTTACAACAATCTGTAACTCCAGGAACAGAGGATCCAATACCTTCTGGCTTCTGCAGACACCAGGCACACAGTGCAAAGACAAATGTGCAGGCAAAACACCCACCCATATACATAAAATCTAATAAATAAGTAAATACAATTTTTTAAAGAAAAGATCATGAAGGAACGGTCCTTTGGCAATAATATGAATATGCATATGTTATCTAATTTTTTTGTCAACTTGATAAAAGCTAAAGTCATATGAGAAGAGGGAGCCTCAAATGAGAAGTGTCTCCATCAGACTGGCTTGTAGGCATATCTATAGGGCATTTTCTTGACTGATGATTGATGTGGGAAGGTCCAGCTCACTGTGGGCTGTGCCATTCCAGGGTAGGTGTTCCTGGGGTATATAGGAAAGCAAACTGAGCAAGGTAGAAGGAACAAGCCAGTAAGCAGCATTTCTCTGAGATCAGGACCTGCTTCAGTTCCTGCCTCCTGGTTGCTGCCCTGCTTGAATAACTGCCGTGGCTCCCCTCAGTGATGGACTGTGATCTTGAAGTGTTGTCAAATAAGTCCTTTACTCCCTAAGTTGTTTTTGGTCATGGTCTTTATCACAACAGAAAGCAAAGGAAGGCAATGTATCCTTCTTCTCTAAAAGGAAACCACCTAGAGCGAATGTAGCGCCCAATGTACATCTAATGTAGCACCCAGTTCCATGTCTGACCCTGATAGACAGGTCTGGACATGATGCTGGTAGTAATTTGAATATCATGCAATCACTCAGAGCTGCTGACTCAGGTGTGGAGTCTGGGGGCAGCTGAAGATGCTGTTTCTCTACGTGGCTGACCACAAGGATGGTGTACTTGACCCTGTCTGCTTTATTAGCCTGTGTTTATCTCACTGCCAGGCACAGCTATAGAGCGATGGGGTAAGATGTGGAGGAGATGTAGACTTTCAAGTTTCCCAGAGCACTCTGTATCAAAGGAGTGAAATGTCTCCTGGCTTTTCATGTTGTAAACCAGAGAGAGTCAGTTTAGCAGGGCAGCTCAAGCTTAGAATCACCTTTTATGGTCATATGGAAACCACAAGACAGACCATATAGGCGCCTACAGAACTTCTGATTCACTCCCCTGTGCTGCTGTTCATTGTGGCTATGAAGCTATGCTGAGAACATGCAAGGTCCTTTTCCTACGGTATCTAGGGCCCCTTACTTTTCTTCTTAACGCTGTCCGTTAGGGGGCTTCAGAGTGTTGTGCTGCTATGAGATTCAGCAAGGGATCATTGCAAAGAAAGTTAAGAATCCCACCTGGTCAAACTGGTCAGATTTAGTTACACATAAAGAAGGCTGACATAGACACAGGCACAGTAATGTTTCATTTACTTTACTCCATTAGGAGTCTTCCACTGTACAGGGAGAATTTGTTTCTGATCCTGGGGGTCACATGTGTATGGTGTTAGGCTTTATTATTTACACTTTTACAAAATCATCTGGGCATGGTGTTGCATGCCTGTCATTGAGCCCTTGGAAGCCTGAGGCAAAATGTAACATTGCAAGCTCAAAGCCAACCTGGGCTACACAGAGGGATCCTCCCTCCAAAACCAACCAACTAGGGCTAAGAGATAGCTTAGTGGTTAGGAGAGAGTACTATTCTTCCAGAGGACCAGAGTTCAGTCCCAGCCTCCATGTTAGGAAGTTCACAACTGCCTATAATCCCAGCTCCAGGGTGATCTGACGTCTCTGGCCTCTGAGGCTACCTAATTCTCACGTGCACATACACACATTCCGATACACACACCTACACATTAGTTAAAAAATAAAAAGTAAAAAATAAAAAAATAGAAATCTTAAAGAGAACCAACCAAACAAACAAATGAACACTGTTCTCGAACAAAGCTGCACTAAGTTCATATCGTGGGCAACGCTGGAAGGCAATTCTTTATATAGTCAATTGTAAGTGTGATAAAGAGCCTGGGAGTTAAAAGTTTCAGCAGGAACAATGGAGGGGCCTCTACTGTTAAGATGGAAAGTGGGATTATGCTGGTTGGTCCCCACCAGCCACAGCTGTTGGTAGGTCTGAAGAGCACTGGTAACGCTGGGAATATGATGAAGTCAGCAGTTAGATAAGGTACAGTGAGAAACCACCTTCCTGGCATGTATCCCAGGCCATGGCTACTGTCGCCATACACTTTGCCTCTCAAGGGGAAAGCCTCCCAATGCCTCCTAACGCTCAAGGGCATCTTACCTCAGCGGTGACAGTCAACACTATCTTCTTTGTGCAGGCCTTCCTCAGACCAGCCACTCGCCTACTATGACCTTAGGTCTGGAGTCAGATCTCCTGAACAGAATTTCCCGAGGGGTGGGTGTCATCTACTGCTGATTTAGAGAATCAACAGCATTTTTTTTTTTTAAGAAGTGAGAAGAGTGCTCAGTTGTCAAAAGACTAGCAAAACAAACCAGAGTTTAGAAAAGATCCTGACACAGGCTTGAAAATTGATGTAAAACTGGATTATGAGATAGCTAAGCTTGAAGGCCAGCAAGTCCTGGAAACTGTATGTTTATTTCAAACAGGACAAACAAGAAAGTACTGGCTCTTTTCCACCCAGAAGGCACTTCCTGGACAATCAGCATTCTAGATGTCGTTCCCTGGGAAGAACCCGGCTCAGTCTAGGAATGTGGGAATAAAGACAGAGAGGGAGAAGGGGATGTGTTCTGGGTGCAGATTAGATCAAAAGTGCTCTCAGCAAGTCCACCAAAAAAAGAAGAGGAGGCATGGAGAACAGTAGAGAGATGAAGACAGCTTTGCTCCTGACAGATAGGTAGGGAACTAGGAGACTGAATGAGTGGAACGCCATCGTTCCATCAATTCTTTGATAAACATTTTTAGGGAAAGGACTGATACAAGGTTAGAGCCTTTGAAGAGATTACAAATTTGATAAGCCAGCCGGAGAAATATTGAGACACTATCGTTATGGTGGGACAGGGTCATGAGCAGAAATTGAGAGGTAAATGAGCAAAGTATGCATGCAGACGTGTGATGTCACAAAACGTGTCCTAGGTCACATGGCACTTTCAGAAGCTTGAAGAGAGATAACGAGTGGATATCTAGGCCATAGGGGGAGGTATTCCTGAGGCAAAGCTCCACAGAGGAGGAACTTATCTCAGGCAGCGCACCCCAGATGGAAACACAGCAGCCTCCACACACTAGGGTTTCACATCTGAGTCGGTAAACTGCCTATCCCAATAGTATTTGAAACATTGTGTGTGTGCGCATTGAACACGGACAGGCATTTTATCTCGTTGTCATTCTTTAAGTCAACACAGTACAACAACTATGTAGATGGCATTTGCATTGCATGAAGCATTGTAAGT
This sequence comes from Cricetomys ansorgei, assembly GCA_026225945.1. NCBI lineage: Eukaryota > Metazoa > Chordata > Mammalia > Rodentia > Nesomyidae > Cricetomys > Cricetomys ansorgei. The sequence continues at coordinate 22,047,618 of JAMJFZ010004023.1, read as the reverse complement.
AATCTTACAGATGATTTAAATTATGAAGGATAAGTGTGTAAGTTTTCCGTTGTTACTGGACCACCGGACACAAGAGATTCAAGCATCCTCAGATGCTGATCCCATGGGCGTCCTGAGACACTGCCCCACAGATACCGGCGACAACTCTGATGTATCATAGGTGAACCTCCGTGCTCTTCGCCTTCAAAGCTCCTCCGCACAAGGTACCAGGCTTTGGCACATAACTGGAAACATACATTCAGCCAAAGGTTACTGAGGTTGGTGTCTAGGAATCTGGTGTTGAAGGTATGTCTGTTTGTCTCCTGTACAAACAGAGGACTTGGCATCAAGATAAAATATGGCAGCCTGTGGCTGAGTTTCGGGGTTCACCTGGCTGTGTACATGCCCTGCAGAATGGCACACAGGTGGCCTTGCCCAAGTAATTTCACCGTGGAGAAACAAACTCAATTGCCTTGAAAAGGACATTGACAGCTACAGTTCAACACAGGGTTCGACATAGTTAAACCCAATGGTGACCTCTGACTAGATGCTAGAAGCAAAAGCGCTTTGGTTTCTGGCAGAGTGGCAGCACCCAGGCTATTAGAGCTAGGAGAAGGTTTGACAGATCACAGATACTAACCATTACTTTCCAAAGGAGAAAACAGGGCGTGAAGGCGGGAGTGTGGACAAGGACTCTGAGAACAGACACACTGGGTTTGCACCCCAAGTTTAGAATTCACTGACTTCGGGAATTTGCTTCACCTACCAGGCCTCAGTTTGCTTTTTGAAGTCTGGGTTGAAGTCCATTGCTGGTCCTGCCCCTGGTCACTATATAATGTCACTGTGTGGAGTCTACATACTGTCTTCACAACCTTGCTCTGCCACCAAGGAGCTGGAGTCCTCCAGGCTTGGGTTGTTCTATTTGCAAATGAGGATCAAATGCAAGTACCTGCCTGAAAAGCTTCCTAGGATGGGGGGAGGGGAGGTGAGGCCCAGGCCAATCTCTCAGCAAATGATACTCACAGGAAGGCCTGTTCTGGGCCTTTCTACTGGTTAGAGTCTCATCTCTGGGTGGGAGGGACAGCAGGATGGGAGGAAGCAACGCGAGGAAAGGAAGAAACCAGAGTGGGAAATTGACCAGCTGCCTGCGTTCAGTTGTTCAACTGGGTTTAGAGTCATTGAGAGAGAAAATACACAAAGGGAAAAATGCAAAGTAGAAGCCCAAACTCCATTCTGCTCAATGTGTAAGACAGAAGACGAGTCTCTAAGAAGAGCGAAGACGAGAACGTGGAGTTTGTCACCACTTCGTCTGGCTCCCGATGCCTCATCCCAGAGCACCGCCACACTCCAGTCTCCGACGCTGTAATTAATTGGGCAGCAGAAAGAAAGCCCGGTGCCCTCAGATGGAAGCGATTGCTTATTGCCCCAGGAATGTGTTGTGCTTCCCTAGGATTCATTGTTATTGTTGTTGTTGTTGATTATTATTATTATTATTATTATCATTATTATTTTGCTGGGGGCTTGGGAATAAATGGGTAAAGATTTGCCAGGTATCTTCTCCCACAGAAAAGATGTTCAGATTGTGTTTTCTCTTTACCTAGGCTCTGGATTCTCCCTGAGACAGTCTCTGCTCACTTCTTTCCCTTCTCACCTGATTCTTGTCTCTAACCTATCCCAGGACTCTCCCAGGTCCAGTCCCTTGGGTTTCATAATGAGTCTCGGTGGAATCGACAGTCGGTGTGTCTGCCTTTTGAGGGTGATGAGTACTCTTCATCAGCTCAGCTTATGTTAACTACACTGAGCAGACGGCTTTGCACCTGCTGGCTATATGAATGTGGTTGTAGCCACGCAGTGACAGTGCCACAGGGGCCTCGTGATAGCTACAGAATCTCAAGCTAATCCAAATCTAGTATATTGGATTCTTCATGTAATAAGATTTCTAGGTGATTGACGGTTGCATAGACACGTACGCCTTTGGTCTTGGAAGGTGATTCAGTCTGTAAAGCACTTACTTGCATTGCAAGTGTGAGAACCTGAGTTTGGGGCTTATGTAAGAAGTCAGGTGTGATGACACACTTGTGATCTCATCGCTTGTGAGATGGGGAGGGGGCAGAGACTGGTGGATCTCTGGTGTTCCCTGGCTAGCTAGCCTAACATACTTGGTGACGTTCCAGGCCCATGAGAATGCTGTCTCAAATAAAAAGTGGAAAGAACCTGAAAAATGACTCTCCTCTTAACATTCACACGTGCATGTACACACATGCAGCTCCAACACAAACATGGAATCAAACACATATATAATATGAGCCTTGCTAGGGTGGGGTAGGAGGACATAGTTAACATTTGTACATGAGTTTGGTGACTTCTGTTGAATCTGCTTCTCCTCCTGGACAGGATAAAGTTTGAGGAAACACAAATGTTACAGTTTTGTCCTTAGCCCTGTCATGGATTCCTGGCAGGAAGGCTCCATAGCTCAAAAGTGTTTCCATGTGCCTACACTCCCACACCTATACTTTCAAAGAAACCTCAGCTGGACCTGGAACAGAAATGGCTGTGCCAAGGCACCCGAGGGTGTGTCATCCAAATGGGCTGCCCCTCGTGGGAACTTGGCAAGACCAGAAATGTCTTTCCTCTTCAGTGTTCCAGCTTAGTATTGTGCATTAGATGATCTGGGGGGAAGGGACCTCCTATAACCACCAAACCTTTGAACAGGGACAGAAAAAGCAATCTGTGCACAAATCATTCCAAACCTAACTGTCGCTGTTTGTCATTGATCATAGAACCAATCTTGGTCAACAACAAGAGAGCACAGTCATTTCTGTAACAGCAGGTACACAGCTTGTTCATCAATGGAAAGTCTAAGTGTCTACACTAAGACCAAAGGTTATAAGAAATTTGACTCCCTTGAAGCTGTACCAATCCTATGTCTTCCGATAACAAATCACATCAGTTAAACCTGTGGACAAAAATACAGGGTAGCTGTCCCTATGTCCAGCATAAACAGGTATGCAGTGTGCTGGCCCATTAAGATGAATATTTTTTCTACATTTATTGTTTGTTTGTTTGTGTGTGTGTGTGTGTCTGTACACATGCATGTGCACACACACATGCACAAGCACTATGGTACATATAGAGAAGCCAGACAACTTTTGGGAGTCAGTGCTTTCCTTTTACCATGTGGAGTCAAGGATGAAACTTGACTCAGCAGCCTTCACGGGCTCAGCCATCTCACGGGCTCATACAATGGCTGGGTCATTTGCTACTGTTTGAGAGAAAACCATAGCCTGAGTGACGGTTCTGCCCTAGAGGACTGCAGCTCAGCTATGAAACAGCCATCCACAGAAATGGCCCAACAAGGCTTGGGACTATCACTGCAACCCAATGGGGAAGAGAAAACAAAATCCTTAGTCTTATATGCTTCGCTGGGGTCCTTAAACTTTTCCCACTTGGGATCCCTTTGCATCTGAGAAACTGTTACAAAATCCTGGATATATAGGAATATAAAATAGGTATACGAATCAAACATTTACAGGTAATAAGTCAAAAATCTATTTTAAAAGTAATTATTTCATTCATATAGAAGTATACTGTTTATTAAAGATGAAAGCTAATTTTCATACTAATGAGATGAATGTGTTTGTTTATTTTTGGATAAAGATTAAATCCTGGCTGAATATTTGATGCTACAGGGCAGAGTATCTTCAATGCTTTTCAGAGGTGATCATTATTTTGATTTTATAATCAATGCTGAGAACATCACTTCTCATAAAAAGGTAGTATAAAGTAACAAAAGGATGTTTGGGCTCATTTCAGAAATTGTGGGAAATTCTGTCTTATTCTCAAGCCAAAATTGACTGAATACTTTTTTTCTGAAGCTCAAGTCTGCAACTCAAACAACAATTTTTAAAACCAAACACTCTAATGCAATGCAGTCCAAAGATGTATTTAATCTGATACTTTGATGCTGAGGAATGCTGATAGGAAAATATTACAGTCTTCACTCTTTGCAATTCAGTCATTACGTTTCTTTAGGACAGAAGATTCTGTAAAATAAAATCCTGCCGATTGGTGACATGCTGAAGTCTTGAATCTGAGCTGAGGTGTTTCAGGCAGTGTTTGCTGGCATTGCATGGTGTGTCAGGGTGAGCAGCACAGGAGCCAAGGCTGCAGTGAGGGCACATGTTGTAACAGTGAGCTCTGATGGAAGGCTTTAGACTCCTTATGTGATGGGCTTAGACGAACTTTGCTTACATCATGTTTGGAAACCTTTCACTGCTACCAGTTTATTTTGTTTTATTTTATTTTATTTTTTGTTTACAATTCCCAGATTCAATTACCAGACATCAAATGTTGGGTACAAAGTTCTCTGAGCTGTGATGTGAGCTAGTGTCTGCCATCCATCCCAGTGTTGCTTAAGAATAAAGTTCCTATTGTCCTTTCCAAGCCCAGTGTGACCTTGAATTTGCTTTCTCACTGAGACTAGACTTGAAATCTCCTTCTTTCTGCTTCCACCTCCCAAATACTGGGATTATAGTCACCATGCTTTACCTAAGAATCATTCTTTTAAAATTTCTGACTGTCTGTTGTCTATTTATTTATTTGTTTATTCATTTTGTGTGTGTGTCCGTGTCTGCGTGTCTGTCTGAGTGTTCTGCCACATGTGTGCAGGTTCCCATGGAGGTCAGAAGAGGAAATTGAATCCCTTAGAGATAGAGTTACAGAAGGTTGTGAGTTGCCAGGGGCGGGTCCTCAGTAAGAGCAATAACCATTTCTAACCACTGAGCCATCTCTAAAGCCACTTAAGGATCAAATTGTAAAATACCTGCCACACATATCTTCAGCCACTGCACATTTTGAGGACAATTACAGTGTGCTAGCAGAAGTACTAAGTAGTGAGGATTAGATGTGAATTCCTATTCTTTTTCCTTCATTATCTTTTTAAATATTTAGTCACCCTCTACTGTGTCCCAGAATGGACCTCCCTGAGCCTCTGGGGTCCAGCAGGAACTGACAGACACATCAACAAGAAGCATGAGCAGAGAAGTCCTTTCACATGCTGTAGAGGGACCTTTATGGCTCATGTCTCAATTTCATCTCTGAAAGACTCACGGCTGTTGCTGAGGATGTCAACAGTGAGAGCAGACCCTAGATATCTTCCACATGCACATCCTTATTGGATTAGAAAATGCACAAGGAAATCACACACAGATCACAGCTGATAAAGTGCACCTATCTATTAAGTAAGCAAGATAACCGATTGGCTTAGTGTCAGTCATGGTAAACCAAGTCCCACCAGCAGGATCCTCTTACACTGGTAAGATGCCTTTTCCTTTTCAGTACACTTGCATAAATGCTGTGCCCATCGGGGTCTTAGTGAAATGGAGGTTGTCAGAGCCCATGAGGGAACAGGATAGGAAGGTAGAGTTGAGGTGAGGACTCTTCTGTGTCTCATGCTCTGGGTCCAACAAAAGGCCACCATGTTTCACTTTTAAAGTGTTAAAAATACTTTTTTGAAAATTCCAAGAGGGGAGGAGGCCTCTCTCTAAACTGACTTTCTCTTTATGTGATGTGACTTTCAGCCTCCCAGTGTGCTGGATTCTCTTCCATCTAAGTGTCCCCCGCAGAAAGCTGTGGCACGCAGATGTGAGGGGACAGTGGATCTAAAGGAATTCCAGGTCACCAGGCTCTCCTCGGTACCTGTGTCAAACTGTCCTCAAAATAGGCCCTTTGTTTAGGAAGGAAGGAAAAAGAATTCATGGAGGTGGTCAACTTCAAGTTCAAATTATATGCACTGGGGGTTTTATCTGGGCTCCTGCTGATGAATATCGTGACTTCCATTAGCATCAAGGGGACCAGCATGTGATAGGAAGCAGGCACTTTGACTATACGCTGTGTACAAATATTTGACCGCTTTCACCCCTCTCTTTAGAATTTCTCTAACCCACTGGACTCTCCATTATTCAAAGGCAACCTTTGATATTTTTCACTCCTCCTCCCAAGGTTACCTCCTGTGGACAACAGCATCCCCTGCTCTGTGAAGGTCAAGGCAACAGGAAAGACAAAGAGCTCAGAGCGACTCAGAACTGTTTGCTAGAATTCTCAGCTTGGAGATTACAAGGGTATGTACGTGTATATACGGGCAAAGAAAGCACTTTATTGTATGCATGTGTTTGCATGCATAATTAACGTGTGTGAAGGCTCACATGTGAGTATGCATGTGTGTGGAGGCTTGCACACACATATGTGCACAAGCAAGTGGGCGGAGCCAGAGGACAAACTTGGGCGATGCTTTTTAGTTGCTGTCCATCTTCCTCTTGAGATGGAGTCTCTCACTGGCCTAGAACAAGACAAATGAGCTAGGCTGCTTGACCCAAGAGCCCAGGGATCCTGCAGTCTCTGCCTTCCTAGTGCCAGGACCTATGGGTATCTATAGGAATGTACCGGGCCATAGATTCTATATAGTAAACTCAGGTCCTCATGCTTGCAAACAAATACTCTACTGATGGAGACCCCTTCTCAGCCCTCAAACATTTCATTTCCTTTAGTTAATCATCAAAGAAGTCAGTTAGTCAACAGGGAGAGAACTCAACTCAGGAACAGCAGATGACACTCTCAGACCCAGAGCATTGCGGGCCAAGGTGGTGGTGGAGGGCGTTGTAGAAAAGGAGGTGACAGCGGTATGGCAGATGCCAGTATTGGCAGGCCATCACATCCCCTCTTGACAAACCATCCTAATCCCAGAACCTAAAAGATAGATGTAGTCGAGGCGGGGGTGGGAGTGGGGATGTAGGTGTATATTGCAAAAGAAACACGAAGAAACAATTGTGTGCAATTCCCTGTTGGTCAGTAGAGTCCTCACAGGCTAGCATGTCTCCCCAGAGCTCTCCCAAAGCAGCTATTTAAAAGGAGAGGGAGAACTGCATGGGCTTTCACTAGATTCTGAGGTCGGAGCCTTAATTAGAGTCACGATCATACCATACGTCTATTTGTGTAACTGTTCAATTAGGAGGATGATAGCTGGGACACAGATCTTAATGAGCTTTTAGTGCCATGGTGCTTCATGATGGCCTGTTTTTTTGGTTATTGTTATCATTAAGCTTCGTGTAGGCTTTCCCCCTCTGCTGTCCAATTAGATGGGACTCCCTTCTGTCAGTTAGAGAGCAAGATGAAGTCTTTGCGTATCATATCCTGGCATTCCCACAAGCTGTTTTTCCTTGCCACCTTCAGGATTAGTGTGTAAGCAGTTCTTTGTCTCTATGCTGGGATCAATCCATCCCTGTGAATAATGGACTCTTAGGACCAATGTTTTACAGCTGACAGTCTGAAAGGTGATGTGACCGACTCACTGTAGCACAAGAGTGACAGAGCTGGGGTTGGCACTGGGTGTTCTGATCTTCTGGAAGCAGGACCATCAGAATAGCCACACATGCTATGGTAAAGTCAACATAACAGCATAAGGAGGAACAGAAGCCTAACTAGACTGATGATGAAAATGAAGAAAAGAACACGGGGTTGGGGAGGTGGGTAACCACTTGCTGTGCAAGCATGAGGGCTTCACTTTGAATCTCTAGCACTCACATAAAAAGCGAGCTGTGGCTACACGCAAACAGCCCTATGACCCCAGCGTCTGAGGCCTGAGGATGACTGGGTCTCACTGGTTTACTGGATGCTAGCCGGGCTCTAGGTTCAGGGGGAGACCCTTTCTGAAGGGAATATGATAGAGAGAGAGAGAGCAGGCCGCCTGTGGCATCCTCCTGTGGCAAAAGTGCACACACACATGCATATAAGCCATGCACACGTACACCACACACACATTCACACCCAAAGGCACACACACATACCACACACAAAGCAACCCTCCTTAAAGACATATCTTTAAATCTCAACAATATAAGTGTTTCACTTCACTTTTCTCTGCCCTTCATTTCTTAGATATGGGTACAGCCAAAGGCGATGTTTACTCTCGGTGTTATATAAAAGGAAAAGTACTTCAGTACATTTTGATGAATTATAAAACCTGTAATTGTGAATCCCACCCAACACTGGCTTTTTATTTTCTTTTGCTTTGGAAAAACTAATCTCTGCCTCAGTTTCCTCATATGCAAAATAAGCGTAACAGCAGCATACACCTTACAGGATTGTCGGAAAGATTAAATGAAATAATCCAGCTAAACTCCTGAGTGCAGCATTTGGCAGAGAGTCAACCTCAATCAATATTAGCTGCTTTTGTCTTCATTCCTTTCATTATCGCGAAGGACGGCCAGCAGCTCCCACGCGCCAACCAGTCGGAATCACTTCTGTGTTTAACGGCAGGAGTGAAGAGGATCGGGCAGTGTGCAGGGGATGCTGGAAGTGCCAGAGTTTTGAGATGATTAAAAAGAAGAAGAAAATTAATGTCAGAGTTTGGGAAAATGACTGTTGAGACAAAACAATTATTCTATTATAAATTAATAATGCAATCCATTTGTGATATTGAGTGTCTGACGCTCAGAGCGCCCTCAAATATTCCTTTTCAAACCCATTTCTCTCTCAGGATAAATTTAAGGGTAGTGTCATGGTTTGAAAAATGTTGTTTCGTTGACTGCAATTTTTCTGGGTTCCAGTGGGGACCTAGTGACAGCCCAGCACGGCAAACGTCCTTCATGTTGCCCCCTCACCCCGTTTTTTTTTTTTTTTTCATCAAAGCCAAACTACCCAGGGACTACTGGAAATGTGATTTATTTGTCCCATGGCCGGAAGGTTCCATGTAGGTGAAAATGGAGGTTTTGGCTAGCTGAAGAGGAATGGAAATGAGTCCTGAAGGCTGACTGACTTTATCAGTGGAGGAGGTAATGGTCAGAACTATCATTCTACATGTGGAACGCGTGGAATTCTGGGTGATTGGTGTATCTTAAACATACAGGTGGACTTTACATGGAGTTTGTCATCAAAAATAAAGACAGATACACTATAGGAGAACAAAGCATGCTGGATCCTCCCAGGGCCAGGCCCAGAGCTACAGGCGGTAGGACCCCGTGCCCATCAGTTCTGTATTCAAGGGTTCTGCACCTGGTGGCAATGGACCATAGATGAAAAACTACTTAGGAACAAATACATCTGTACTGATAAAGACTCTTCTTGTCATCATTCCTTAAGTGATACAACATAACACATATTTACAGGATGTCCACGTTATATTGTGAGTTATAAACAAGCTAAAACTGATGTACAGAGGAAGGGAAGGCAGGCATTTGGTATCAGTGAACAACACCCCAATTTACAAAAGAAGCTTGAGAACCTGAGGACTTTGGCATCCATGAGATTCCTGGAGCCAGTCTTTCAGATCTACTCAAGGATGGTTATGCTTTGTTCTTTATTTATTAGTCATGTAGTTCCTGCCACAGTCTAGTGAGGTGATCTGTGAGTTCTATAAACATGTTCAGGGTCAGAAAGCACCAAGAATCATCAGCAGTGGGATTTGGCCCAAGTTAGAGCTGATTCAAAAGGACGGTACAGTAACATGGCAGACACTTTGCCTTTGCCTTTGCAGAAACAAGACCAGGCATCCACTCTCCCAAGGAAGTGGATGCTCTGCCGATGAAGTGAGAGGCTGGAGACACTCAAAGAGGGACCAGTGAACTTGAAACCCCAGTCCTCTCATTGACTGGTTCAATAGTCTCTCTACCACATTCTGCTTCTTACAGAGGCTCTCCGAAGATGCAGATGACAGACAGCTCTGATGGACCTTCTACAGGGCTAGCTGTAAAGAGATTCCAGGTTCTGGATCTGCTTGTGGATGCAGCCCTGTGCATCTGACTCTTGGCTTCCGTTTCACCTCTATTCCCTTGTCTCTCCAGAGAAAGAGTCACTGAACTGAAAGAATTCAAGGTCCATTTCAACTAAAAAATGCCATGATGCTGTTATCTGTGTGCTCTGATAAGTAGACGCATATAGCCTTGAGCTTATTAATATTAACTGGGACAAACAAGTGAAATTAGTTTAGGGCAACAGCCTTGTGGTGGTGTTTTTACTTGGAGCTGAATGTGTCTTAGGAGACTCACTCTAAACATTGGTAATGGAATTGGTTGTGGCTCCTCAGCCATAATCCAAGAATACTTTGCCATTATGCTTTCTATTAGGTACTGAGATTATAGGGTCTCCACAGCCATAGAAAACTGAGGCACAACAAAATTTCAAGGAAAGATAAATCATCTCAGTTATGTTTTGCCTGGTATTTTTCTTCCATCCATTTCCAGGGCTTGTTAAATCCCACTCAGCTCAGTCTTATTCTCCCAGAAAAGGGCCCCTTCTGGTCTCAGCAAAGTGGATGGGTGGTTTTCTAGACCACAGAAGAGTCCCTGGTGTCCACTCACTCTGTGTAATCCTTATATTCTGCCTCAATAGCAGGTGCTCTAATGAAGATCCTTCCTAACAAGGAGAGTGCTTTATGTTACTTTGTAAATTGGTATGATGACAATAAACATGCATATTAAAATAAGAAATGTTAAACTATATTAAATAAATAGTAGTATATATTTTTAGTTGCTGTCCATTCCTGGTACTGAGTTTCTAAAACCCTCAGTTTCTCCTAAGTGGTAAGAGCAATAAAGGTGAAAGAAGAGTGTGTGTTTGCTTACTTGTAGTAAGTGCCTTCCACCTTCTCCAGGACTCCTGCTAATGAGGTGACTATTGGAAAACCTTAGGCCTCAGGGAGCTAGTTGTCAGGGGAACCAACCAAGTGATGCAGGGTTGGAACTCCTAGCATCATCCCTGACCTCAAGAAGGGCTGTGGGGTTGAAGGTTGAAGTAATCCCCAGTGGCCAAGCTTATGTTATGAAGAACCACCTCTCTAAAACATAACCCCAAAGGGCACATATCAGAAACCTGAACACCGGAGGCACAAAGAGGATGACTTGCCCAAAAAGGCCTGGGGGCTCCATGCCTCTTTGTCCACACCCTGCATCTGCATGCCTTCATTCCGGCTGTTCCTGAGTAGTCAGTACCCTCCCACAGCACAGCAGTCCTCCATAATGCAGTTTGCTCACCTCGGTTCTTTGAGATCCTCTAGCCAATGACCTAACCTGAGGAGGGAGGTGGGCAAAGCTGGTCGGGTAGAAGTGCGTGTGACAGTCCGAGCTTGGATTTGTATCAGACTCAGATCACTCCTCTCACCATGTGGGTCCCAGGGATCAAACTCAGCTATAAGCCCTCTTGCCAACTGGGCCATCTCACCAGACCTGGATAGTGTATTTTTTAAAAATTTGGTCACTAGAGTTTTCAGTTTGATGTATAATTTCTGTGATTCCTGTTTTCTGGTCTTAATTATATTTTGCTATTAAGTACATTAAAAGTTTTCTTGTGTTTGCCCCAGATATTTCTCAAAATAAGATACACAAATAAAACTCACTAGGTCTTTGAAAGGCATGGTGCTCTTTTCTACCCAGCTTTGACTCTCAGAATCTGCCTCCTTATGTGCACGTTGTCCTTTAAGTCAAGTCTCATGGACCCTGTCATCGGTGGCATCAAGAAATAAATGAAAGAACACTTTGGCCGACTCAGTTCAACCCTAGTTTCTTTACCTGAGAAGTGGGAGTCAGGAGATCACCCTTTGAAATGCCTGATAATTATGTAAGGCAATATGTGTCATGCAGCTAAGCCCTTAGTACAGCAAGACTTTAAGTGAGCAACTGAAGAAAGCAGCTATTTTTATTAAAGAAGATATTTGTTTATTAAATATTAATTACGCATTGGACATTGTTTTACTAGCTTAAGTTCATGTCAAACCTGACGGCTCTCTTTTGTTAGTAAGCATTCAGTCATCGAGAGAATCACAGCCTTGTCTACGGACCAGCGCTGCTGGTGTGGCCACTGTGCTGGGGATTTGAGTTGCAGATAAAAGACTCAACTTGTAAAATTTACGTTTCCTTCTGACCCCAAAAGTTTATGATACTTTGGTTTCTCCTTCATTATAGTCAGGATATGTTTCCATTATAAATGGGAGCTTGGGACTTAATCCTTAGTGTAATCGTGCTGAGAAGTAAGACCTTAAAGAGGAGATTGGGTCAGAAGGCTCTACCCTCAATAAAACAATGTTGTGAGCACGGGAGTGAGCTAGATGTCACAGGGGTGGACTTCTGATAGAGAAGTTACCCATGTTCTGATTCTCTTGCCTCTATTCTTCTGTCATGAAAGGAAGCAACATGGTCTTCCCCTTCTTGGGCTTCCCAACTTCCAAAACCATTGGGAATATATTTTTTATTATTATATAGCACACAGTTCCAGGTGTTTTACTACAGCAACCCAAAACAGACTAAGACAAAATCCCCCCCCGCCCCGATCGGAGGAGACATGAGTGTATTGGGGCGAACAGAATGAAACTAAAGAATCTAATGTTTTATTAGGCCCTTTCTCTTCTTTTGCATGTAAATTTCACTTGGGACCTTATCAATTGGATAGTAAAGGATTTTCCAGGGGGAAATACATAGAAAGAAGATAATAGAGAAAGTGTCTAAGCATACTTCATGCCTTCCAATCTACAGATGACTAAAGAGCTACTTTCACTGTGGCTTGCCAAATGCAGATTGGCCCCTTGATCATTCCTATTAAGTGCAGGTGACAGACTTCAAACAAAGAGGTCAGCAGCACACACACAGAACCCTTGAGATTTCTTACTGTCAGTCTCAGACAGAATCGTTCCAGGATGCCGTACCATAGTGTTGCCCTTCTGTAAGTATGATGTCTGAAAATGGGAACACATCGGCTCCTTCTATTTTGGCTAGAATGACTATAACATTGTAAATTTCTGTTCTAGTTTCATTTCTGTTACTATGATAAAATACTCAGATGAAAAAAAGGCAAGAGAGCAAAGGATTTATCTGACTTAAAATTCCAGGTTACAGTCCGTCATTTCAGGGAAGTTGAGGCAGAAATTTAAGCAGCTAGTCACATCATATCCACAGTCAAGAGCAAAGAGAGAATCAATGCATCCATGCTGTCTGCTTGCTTCCTTGCTAGCTTTCTTAACTCTTACATAATTCATTGACCACCCTAGGGAATGGTGTTACCCATAGTGGCCTTGGTATTATCAATTAAAAATCAAGATATTTCCCAACAGACATGCTCACAGGCTAACTTGATCTAGATAATTCCTCATTAAGACTATCTGCCAAGGTTATTATAGGTTGTGTCAAGGTTACAGTAGAAACTAACCAGTAGAGTTTACATTATACTATTGTAACAACATTTTTCAATGGTCTTAGTCTAAAAAATTGGTCAGACACCAGAACAGAGCTGAATGATGAGGTGGAAAATGTCTCACAGATATAGATCTCCTCAGCTGACTTGGTGATTTCTGAGGATAGGCTTTTATTACTGTGAAAACTCCAGGAGTGTCACACACATAGCCAATAATATGGACTATCCTGGGGTACCTCATCAGAGAAGAAATGATCGCTTCAATAATATGCTTTCAATTTATGCTCTGGATTCAGTCACTACTAGATAGACTCATGATTGACAGCCTCTTGTTTACAGCATCTCTCAGAAGCAGCTCAGGTGTCATGCAGTATCCTGCATGGGACCGGCCACATATTAAGTACTATAAATATTTGTTCAAAGTTTCAAGTTCCCTCAGCTGTTCCTGGGTCATAGCTTTCTCAAAGCCTTTAAATAAGAGGCTTCTCTGACTTCCAGGAAATCAAAAAAGACCAGCAACAACTGTAGGTGGCTTTCCCCTTGGAGAATCAGTAAACAGACAAGACATTCTATAAACGACGCCAGCTCTGAAGGTAATTCTCCCCTGGTTACTGTTTCCTTCTGCCCTTACCACCCCCTAGAGTATTACTTTTTAATCTGTCCTGCACACTTAGATCCCAGAGAGAAGAGGCAAGCCAACCAGAGCGTAGGCAGGACAATAAGTTTGTCAAGGGAATGAGATTTTGGATTCTCTGCCTTTCTGGATGGTCTGCCTGACTTCCTTCCCTCTCTGCTGAAAGTTAATCGGGGCTGATTAGGTGAAAGAAAAGATCTCCATAAAGTGGTCTTTGAGATGATGGTGTTAGGATTCAATCAGACTTCTCCTCAGGCTTTCCTAATATTCATGAAGTGCTAATAAGCAAGGCTAGCCTTATTCTTTCATAGGCTACAGATACCGGGCACTATTTATTAAACTATTTACTACTCATTCTTATGTCCCAAGTACTAGGCCAAATACTATGGGGGCTTTTGAAAGGTAATGTAGACATGTGCTCAATGCACAAACTAATTATACTATATGAGGGAGAGACTGGGCAGTTAATTATATAACCAAGTGGCAAGAGTGTCTGTGAGCGATAGACAGAGATTTTGGAGAGGGCAATAATATCCTTGCTCTCTAGACTTATGCTGAAGAGACAGTTCATATGACAGCCCTTGATGGATGTGATGGGTAGATCTTGATTCTCAACTTGATTGCATCGAGACACTTCTATGAGATTAGCAAAGCGTGCTCGTGGGTATGTCTGAGATGACATTTCTATAGATAACTCCCTAGAAGCTAAGACCTTCCCTGAATGTAGGCAGCACTAACCAGAGGGCCAGGGGCCTAGCTGGACATAAAGGGAAGGAGGAAGAAGCCCACTCCTGTAGTTGCTTTCATCCCCACCCGCCACGAGGAAGGAATCCTGCTCTGCCACACGCTTGTGATGCTCTGCCTCACCATAGGCCGAAAGGTCTGCAGCCAGATGACCGTAGGCTAACTGGATACCAAAATAAGGATGTCCTCTGTTTAAGTTGTTCTCTCGGGTATTTGTCACAGTGGCAAAAGTAGACTAACATAATGGCTACAAAGAGCCTGAGAAGATGGTGGCAGGTATGTGGCAGTGTAGCAATAACGGAGAAGGTGTGTGTGTGTGTTTAGACCAGAGGACAATCTCAGATGTTACTCCTGAGGCACCCTCTACTTTTTGTTTGAGACAGGCTCTCTCATTGGTTAGAACCTCACCAAGTTAGCTAGGATCACTGGCTGGCAAGCTTTTATGGATCTGCCTGTCTCCACCTCCTGACTCACCATCATTGAGCTCATAAGCATGTACTACTGCACCTGCCTTTTTACATGGGTTCTAGGTACCTGACCTGAAGTCCTTCACCCACTGAACCATCTCCATAGTCGGAGGGGAGGGGAGGGTCTTTATCCAGCAAATATCTGTGTACCAGAAACTATACAAGACTCTTTGCCATGGTTAGAAAGTCATTACAACCAAATGTGTGTGATAAGGCTCGGCACCCCTTCACAGGAATTCACTTGCTGTCACAAAAGTATAAGACTAGAGGACACGACCTGAGCTTTCTGCTTACCAGCAGGTATCCTGGTTCTTAAAGGTACTCATGGCATTTCATGCTGTCTCCACAGTCACACTCACTAGTCAGGATGGACACTCACAGAATGGGCAAATGGTCCCCCTGATGTCAGAACACGGGAGAGTCTGAGACAAGCCCAGCCTAACCACTGTGTTCTTTCCCAAGGCAGGAATTCTCATCAAGAACTTTCTCTCTGTCTCTCTCCCTGTCTCCTTCCCTCCCTTACTCTCCTCTCCTTTTTCTTCCTTTCCTCCCCATCCCTTTTCTTCCCTCCCTCCCTCTCCCTTCCCTTACTTTCCTCCCTCCCTTCCTCTCTTCCTTCTTTTACTGTTTTTCTTGGGTAGTGTCTCATATAGCCCAGGTGAGCCTTGAACTCCCAATTCTCCTTTCTCTACCTTTCAAGTGCTACAATTACAGGCACGTACCACCCTGCCTAGCTAAGAAAAAACCTAAAACAACACTGCAATGTTCAGTTGCTTTTTAGTCTCATTTGGAGGCGCCCAGCAGATGACTGCTTGCCAGAAATTCCAACTCTGCAAACTCAGACAAGATCCTCCTTTCTCCACAGCAAGGACATTTGGGATTGACTTCAGAGCGCATCAGAACAAGCACGGGAACAGTAATTACATTGGACTTCAGAGCACAATAGGTCAGGTCTACAAAGGGAGTCAGGGTAAAGAGATTCAGGCATCAGAAATTTTGCATACTTTCCCAAATTACATTCCTGCTGCAGATCAAAGTTGTATTTTGGTTTTTTTCCCCCCTCAAACCACACCAAAGCACACACTTGTAGGCTAAACTCTTGAAAGGTACTTAGAAAGTATTTGGCAATTTTCCTGTTAAATTTAGAGTTTGGCTTTCAAAGTCTAAGGTGCACCAAATGATGACCTTCCTTGAATGGCTGCCCCAGCAAACAAAGGATTATTAGGGGACCACAGAACTGCATCTGCATGAAGTTTGAAGTCTTTTACTTGCGTCATTCTTTGAAAGAGCTGTGGGCAGCCAGACCTATAATGCTGCTCATCAAACAAACCACACCTCTTCAGACTCCAGCACTGTCCATCCCTGTGGAAACTACCCACCCCAGAGGAGGACGAAGGGGAGGCGCTTCTATCCTAGGGGCTATGAAGATGATCTTATACTTCAGAAGGAAGACCTGGGGCTGAGAAGATGGCTAAGTGGGTAAAAGAAAAGACCTGATTTCAAATACCAGATCCGAGATAAATCTGCAATGCAAGTGCCTATAATCACTGTGTTAGTGAGATGGGCGGTGGCGACAGGAGAATTCCCAGAAGCTTAGGGCCAGCTAGCCTAGTGGATAGACTGAAAACAAAATGACCTTGTCGTAAAACAGAGTGGAGGAAAAGGACTTGTATGGGTTGCTCTCTAGCCTTCATACATGTCATAGATAGTACCTCCCCACCCACCCCCACACACATTTTTTTAAAGGGGAAGAACTTTCTCTTGTATAGCAATGATTGTTTCTCCTTCTTTCTCTCTTTAGTGGCCTGCTGAGCTTTTTTATGTAGCTAGCTACCTGTGATCAAAGGCACTAAATGCAATGGAGTACCCTGGATTAGAACTGGGACAGGAAAGTTATTAATGTAAATAACTAAACAACTGGTAAAGTCTAAGTAAAATCTAGATTTTTGCTAACAGTGATCTGCTAAGGTTTATTTCTGAGCTTTGCTGGACAATTTGTAGCTACGTTGTTGACATTATGAAGTGCAAGAGAATTTACTGAGCTACCTTGGCAATGGCAAGCAAATTGGAAATGACTCCAAAGCAAGAATTTATCAAAAATTGTATGGGTGGACTTTTGTTTTAGAGGCTAACTCCCTGGAAGTGCTACTTGGAAATTATTATGAAATACAAGCAGGTGAGAGCAGAGTGGGTTCTAGTCAAAAGAGCTGTAGCTTGTCTCCATAGGCTTGAGTCTACACATAACCCAAGGTGCCACCATGTGTCAGTCCTTTAGCCTCCTGTAAAAGGACATGCTTCTGGGTGTCTCTGTGTACACCCAGGGGACTAGCAAGGTCAAGGGCAAATATGCTCTGAAGAATGCCCTCCCCACACACACACACAACCTAATGGCACAGCAAACTCACAAGCATCCTAACCAGCCAGGAGCATCTTGATGACAGAGAAATGCATAGATGGGTGTTATTTGGCCTCATAAAAGAGAACTTTGCAAATGGCTCATGAGACATCACATCAGGGCAATTTCAAGGCTCAAAGGAGTCCCAGACTACAAAGGGCAGTGACTAGGTAGCAAAGGTTTCCTTTGGAATCTTCTGGAATCTCTGGAACTCTGCAGCACTATCTAGAGATCTAGAAATCTGAGAGTTGGTTGACTCATTGACACTGAGAGCAACCCTTGTGCCTCAGACGAGTTTTATCACCACTGTGGATATGCTCCTTTCTATCATAGAACATCTGGCATCTTCCATGTCTCCCCAGCACCCATGCTATCAAAAGCAGCTCCTTAGCAAGGTACACAGTCCTGCCACATCTGGCGCCTTTGCATGCCCCCTGTGGCTTCATCCTTTCATCCAGCCCTGCACCAGTATCTGCTGCCTCTCTACAGCAATCCCTACTCATCTTAATTCCTTTATTCTAAGGCCACTCTCTCCTCCTGTTTTCTTTTGATTGTTTAAATTAGCATACAAGGCATCAGATTTCCAAAGCTTCTCTTGATCTTCTTTGGCTCTGCTCCACCCCCTGCCATCCCTTTCCACTTATATGTCATGTACATTCTACTACCTTTCCTGAACTTTTCTTAACACCCCTTCCCCTGTCATGGGTCCCTTGCTAGTTCCATGGCCTACACTATATTCGCTCCATGTAAATACACATATATTAACAATGAAAAGCTATGATCTGCGTATGAGAGATTAGATATAACACTTTTTGAGTCTGGGTTGTCTCCCTTACCATTTTCTAGTTCCATCCACCTTTCCTAGCTTCTTCTCAATTTTCAGGCTTTATATCATTAGTAAAGTCTTCACAGATTCTCGTCAATCTCTCACTGACCCCAATTCCACCTGGTACTCAGCACTGATCTTCAAATCTGCCATCATTCCTGACTGTCTTTTTCCTAACATCTTCCACAGCAGATTGTGAACTTCTACATGCAAAGTTCTGGTGAGTGTTGTAGTGTGTGTGTGTGTGTGTGTGTATGTGTGTGTGTGTGTGTGTACATACATATATGTGTATGTGTGCTTGTGGTTATGTGTATGTGACTTTGTGTGTATGTTTGTGTACATGTGTGTTGAAGTGTGTGTGTGTGTGTGTGTGTGTGAGTGTGTGTGCTTTGTATCTTGACTTCCGAGTTCAAGTAGTCTTGGGAAATAAAAGAATGAATGCTCACACCACTGAGCTCTATTCCATGAATATGCACATGCCTCTGAGAGGGCTGGAGAACCTGCTATTGAACAATAATGTTATTTCTGGTAGGATAATTTCCAAGCACATGCACATGACTTGTAGTGAGCCCACAGTGCTCAGCAGTACCAGGAACATGCACAGAGAGCACTCTAAAGGATGACATAATGAGAGTGACAGCATTTTATGACTAAGTACCAGATAATGAAAGAAAATTAATTAATTCACCTCTAAGATAAATAACTAGAAGAACTGGGAGGGAGTAGAGAGCTGCCATGGTGATGACACTTCTAAGTTTATTCCTGAATACACAGTACTTTCCACTGAGCCACTCCCTCCCCCAATTAGCAATATTAGCTCCATTAAATCTGGGATAATGAGAGACACCCAGCTGCTGTTTTAAACTTCCTTCACATAATACATTGTGGAATAAAAGATTAATTTTGTAGGTAATGGGTGGAAGATACCAGGGAATTTATCTTTCATAAAGAAATTCACAAAAGGGGTAAAGATGAAGGCCAAGCAGCCTGTCTGTGTTTCGTGACATATGTGCCCATTAGCTTTACCAAACCAGCCTAAACTGACAGCCTAGTTTTCAACAATGATATTAATTTTACCAAATAGGAAAAAGATAAAACCTCAAACAACTGTTTATCTTATAGTATCACCCAGCCTGTGATTATTTCTCAATAAACTAATGAAACTCTCATTTATGCCCTGAGTCTTTATAAATTGATATACTTGAACATCATAATTTATGGTTTTGGGTTTTTTTTTCTTTTTCCTTTTTTTTTTCCAGATTGAAGCTGGGTTCACAAAGGCATAGATGAAACCCTTATAAAGAATGGTTTTCTTTTATTCATTAAAGTGTTTTTAATATTTATTTTGAATTGTTTGTAGGGGGTGCGTGTGACACAGCTCATAAGTAAAGGTCAGAAGATAATGTGAGAGGGCTGGTTCTCTCCTATCATGCAGGTCCTGGGGATTGAACATGGGTCATCAGACTTGGTGGCAAGCGTCTTTATCCACTGAGTCATCCCATTGGCCCAAATTACCACATTTGTAAACACTTACTATGCACCAAAAAATAATAAGCAGAAAAGAGGTCTAACTCCACAGACTTATACTCCAGCTCAGGGGTTGGAGATCGTGCACAAATCACAAGGAAAGTAAATGTTTTGGATCAGTGCCTAGACTGTCCATAGGAAATATCCCCACCAACCAACCCCACTAAGATATAATCACCATAAGGAATACATGAAATAGTGTGCATGGCTTTCCAATAAGACTTTATTAAATCGAACAGTTGTGGACCAGACTTGTCTTATAGGCCATGATTTACACTCTTGTTGAGATCATTTATATAACATGTATTTATGTATTTGGCACGTGGCTCACAAGAAACTCTTAACAAATCCTATTTGGTCATCAGAACAATGACAACAAGAGCAAGAACAAATACCAAGGCTCAGAGAGGAGAGCTGACTTGCAGAGGGTCCCACGGATAAAAAAAATGTCAGGGAAACAAGACCTTCCTAACCTGTCTGCAAAGATGTGTCTGCTGCTGTCCCAACAACATGTCAGATGGCAGTGCTGAAGTGGGAATTAACCGTGGGGAGAAGAAGGAATGGAGTCTGTAAGAGAGACTTATGGTGGCTGGAAGGGACCTTATACACATGAATACAGCCAGGTTCTCAGTACATTTATTGGGAACAAGAAGCTCTGAGGAAGCTGGGTGTTTTGGCTTCTTCTACCTGGTGGCAGGCTACAGCAGGCCACCCAGCATGCCCCGTAGAATATTATTTTTCATGGTAATTATTTTTAACCTTTTTGCTTGTTTCACTTAAGGATCGAGTTCTCCTAAAATTCCTTTGAAGACCACAGTTGTTTAGTGGATTTAATGTAAGTTTTCCTTAGGGAAAGAGAAAAACCAGAGCTGGGAGAGCCAAGGACTTTAAGTGCCCACGCCCTTCGGGAAGCCCACATAGTTCTACTGTTTCAAGTAAGCCAAGCTGCAGCGGCCACAATGCTTTCGTGAGGAACTTGGAGCTAATTAGTTGTGAATGTGACAGCTAGAGTTTGGAGAATTAATTTCCTGAGCTGAGTCTCCGCCCCTTAGGATGGACTTTTTCCTAGCTTGGTGCCTTATGGGCTCTATCACTGTGGGTTTCCACAGGAAGAGGGAAGTCTGGAAGACCACCACACTGCTGGAGTGGGTCGAATTCTTCTGACAAATGGTTTTGCTGACTTGAGACATCTGGGTCATATTGGGCTCCAATCTGATTTTAATATCTTTCTTCCCAGGCCAAAGACAATGTTCTCCTTGGAAGTCCTAGGCACTGCTGTGCTGGAGCCCACACGCACCATCTTCTATTCGCTTTAAGCCACTGTTATCAGATCCAGGCAATGCGGGCTGATTTGTGACTTCGATCTACCTATGAAAGGATATATCCTGCTTGTTGATGCTTCCTTTGGTTGGTTTTTCTTTCCTGAAGTCCTTTGGATGATTTTAAAATGATCACTTCAAGGACATTTTAAGAAGAAATTCCGTCTCAATTATCATTCTTTTTAAATTATGTGTTTGTGTGCCTGTGTATGTGCATAAGAGTGCACATGCCCATGGAGGCCAGAAGAGGGCATCAGATCCCCTGGAGTTGGAGTTCAGAGAAGTTGTGAGCTGCCCAACATGAGTGAGGGGAAAATAAACTCCAGCTCTCTGCAAGAGAAGTACATACTCTTAACAGCAAAGCCATCTCTAGAGTCCTCTATTAGACATTCATTTAGTAACCTCACAGAGGATGTCTCCTGTGCCTGACTGTTGTCTGATATATGATGTCACATCAACATAGTTTTCTCCTGAGGCTTAGTAAAAAAGAAATCAGGTTACAATTCAACATGATGAGCACTGTTTTGGAGGTATATGCAACAGTGAGAGGGACACTGTTTAGAAGACAGAAAATCTCAATCAAGGGTGAGAACTATGTCACCAAGGGAAGTAAACATAAAGCACACATACATGTGTGAAACGCAAACAGTGGTGCTGGAATTTCTTAGGGTTTTATAGAGAGTTATTAAAAATAAAAAGTTTGTTTTTCTCTAACCTGCTTTCAGTGTGTTGTTACTCTTATTGTGCATCTCAGTTTTCTCAGGATATAGCATTGTTCCTGATATTTTGTAAGAATATAACAATAAGATTAATGAGTAGTTATCATATAATTTTCTTTTAAGATGCATTTTTAATTATGGAACACGTATGTGCATATATTCCTATGTGAGTACAGGCGCCCATGAAGGCTGGAAGAGGGCATTAGATCCTCTGGAATTGGAATTTGAGGTAGCGGTGAGTCACCCAACATGGACTTTGTAAACTGAACTCAGGTCCTCTGCAAGAGTACACATTCTGAACCTCTGAGCCATCTCTCAACCCTCATTATGATTTTTCTTCATGTGTTTTATTCTCAAGAGAAAACAAGTTTTGTAAATGTGGGAACCATAACAACTTTGATATGATCCTCAGGTACTTAGTTGGTGAATAAAATATAATAAAGGTTTAGACGGTGGTTCTCAGACACTTCAGCAAATAAAAAGACTAGTCTTTTCAAACAATGGTTTGAGGCCGGTTAGTATATATTAAGCTAGAGTCTCATGTCACACTAAATGTAAGACATGACACAAAACTAATTAAATTTGAATTTAGGAAGAAAACCATAAAACTCTTAGAATAAAGCATTGAAGTATGTTTCCATGACCAAAGTTGTCTTAGATTTGATATTAAAAGTACAAGTGACAAAAGAAAAAAAGACAAATTGGACTTTCATCAAAATTCATAATTTTCAGGGGCTGGGGAGATGGCTCAGCAGTTGAAAGTACCATCTGACTTTGCAAAGGACCTGGTTTCAGTTTCAAGCACTTACATGATAGGTTAAAACTATCTGTAGTTCCAGTTCTGGGGATCTGACACCCTCTTCTTACATTTGTGGGAACTGTATGTACATTGTACATAGACATACAAGCAGGAAAACCACCCATACACATAAATTTTAAAAGAAGAAGGAAGAGGAGGAGAAGGAGGGGGAGGAGGGCAGGAGGAGGAAGAGAAGAAGGAGAAGCTGTTGTTTTGTGTTCCAGAGGTGCAATGGTTTGAATGAGCCCCTTGGGCTCAGGTAATTGAACACTTGGTCCTCAGTTGGTCGCACTGTTTGGGGAGGTTATGTGGTAGTGCAGGCACTCACTGGGGGGTGGGCTTTTTATAGCCTCACCCCACAGCCAATTCACTCTCCCTGCTTTGTGTGGATGAAGATGTGATCTCTCAGCCTCTGGCTCCAGCTGCCTGCTGCCATGTCTCCTCCATCAATATAGACTCTCCCTCCAGAACCATATGCGAAAATGAACTCTCTCTTCCTTAAGTTGCCTTTGGTCATGGTGCTTTGTCACAGCAACAGAAAAGTAATTCGTACTAGAGGATATAAAAGATGAGGCGCTGAAATGGCCTACACAATAGAAGAACAATTATGCAAATCATAACTCATAAGAGTCATATAAAAAAATCTCAAGAACTGGTATAGTTCTACCACAGATAAAATAACTCAAAAAAGGACAAAGGATTTAAATAGATGTTTCTCCATGAAGATGTATAAAATGCCAGTCCTCAGCATCATTACCAATTATTTAAATAACTACCACAGTGAATACTCAGTGGTTAAAAGTGTTTGCTGCTCTTGCAGAGAACCAGAGTCTGGCTCTCAGCACCCACACAGTGGCTCACAACTGCATTCTATTCCAGTCCCAGGGGTTCAGATGCCCTCTGCTGGCCTCCATGGTCACTACACTCACAGTTGCACATACCACTGCAAAGAATCACACCTACATACACAATTAAAGATAAATCATTTAAAAAGAGAAATAATTAAGTATGAATGAAACTACTAACGGCTACTGTAAAATCATGAATTCATTCCAAGGTTGAAAACTCCACTGACTGTTGGAGACAACACTCTCTGAGCTCCTGGTGCTTGCTACTTCAGAAGTGTGAGTAAAATACATAAAGAAAAACCAGCAGCCAGAGCAATGAAACCGGCTTTCACTTTTATGCTACGGAATTATGTCTGAATGTATCCATGATTTCTTCTCTTTGCAGATAATGGTAAAATTGCCTAAATCATACACCAGCAGTGCTCTAATGAGACATGATTTGTATTCATTTCTATTCAAGGAAAACGAAACGTGTCAAACACCCCACTTCAAAATCTTTCCATAGTATACACACGTTAAAAACACACACACTAAGCTGAAGTGAGTTTGGGCTGGGGAAGAATCAAGTGGGCGGAAGGCTACATTAAGTGAAAAGATTTGTCTAATGTTAGAGGAATGGAGTTAATTTCCTGTCACTGGCTTGCGTGCTCTTAGGGTACAGTGAATGTTGTACACTCTGTGTCACCTTGTGGATGGCTGGTGGACCTCAGAAGGAAAGAAAGTCTGAGCTCAGAGCACAGACTCATGTTCCAACTCCCTTGGTGCTTCAAGGTCTGCTGGTTACCATCTAGCCACTATGTCATGACATTCCCTGAAGCCAGACCTTTGCCTGAGCTAGCTCTTCTAGTACCCTTCTCAGCTATGTTGTAGCTTCCCACTGGTACACAGAGTCTGTCTACAAATCTAAGCCCCAAAGACACAGCCCCAACAGAAGTCATGTTACCATGGTGACCTACTGTGTTCAGTTTTCCCTATGAAGTAACTTATGTCCAGAGATCCTGCTGTTTCCCTAAGTCACTGTGGCAGCTTGGCTCAAAGAAAATTCCACTACATAGCCCTCGAACCAGGTACCCACAATTTGTGTTTGCTTCTATAATCTTTATTTCTCAGTGTGTTAATTTAAACTCCAGGTCCATAGCATATCTGTTTACAAGCATAATTCAGCTGCTTGTATGGTGCCTTATATAGGCCTGAGACTAAAACTTAAAGACCATTAATGGCCCAGCATCTCTTGAAGTTATCCTTCAAGCCTTCTCCTTGTTGGCTTCCCAGTGCCTCTACTGCCCAGTTTTGACATGACACGCTCAAGCTATGTCCATGGGTTAGATATATGCCCTTCATTTCCATAGAATCACAGCCTAGACAATTGCATGTGTCTCTGTAGGGAGGCAGGGAAGTTCCCTGATCAAGAACAAGGGCACTGGGCCCATACTGCTCAGTTGAATGTTGTCTTCCTAGTGACCAGGCAGGTGGCCTTGGGAAGTTTCTGTTCTCTTTTTCTTCTTTCTGACCCTCAGTTCCTTCCTTAATAGAATAGGAATAATTATAGTATGTACATTATTGGGCTGTCAGATAGAGGGGTGAGTTTTAGGACACAGCCAGGGGCATAGCAAATGTTCAGGAATGTTAGCTGCTACTGCTGTTTGGAGAAGGAAAAGCAAACAGCCATGAAAGACAATGAAAGCGTAGACACAGCAAACACATGTGTCACTTATTATGCCACTGTGCTACTTATGTGATCCGAAACATTTTTCTTACCCTCCCCAAACACCTTAGAACAGTTTTTTTTTTTATTATTTTGATTATACAAACAAATAATGATAAAAATTCCCCTTAAAAAGGATGAGAGGTGACTTTGGCAATGTGATTATCAGACATGATGCTATCAGTAGGATCTGTCTCGAACACACTGGAAGAATGGAGTTTTGGGTTAGATCTAGAAGGCCCTCTCCATTCAAAGGAAAACTTTGTTGTTACTATTTATAAAAGAAAGGAAGCCTTAGCCTTCCCCCTTTATGTGTCCCTCTAGAATATTACTTCTCAACTAAGCATATGAGCTGTCCCCCGTGTGGGCATGGCTGCTAGGCATAGTTGCTAGAGGGTGATCTGCAAGTGTGCTATGAAGATGTGATCCCCCTTCTCCTCTTCCCCATAAGGGGGCTTGCACCCAGAATCACTTTTAGGAGAAGATATAGAGAAGATTTCATCTCTCTGGGATGAAGATATGTTCTTCACACCATCCACACCTCAGTTTACCTTCTGATTCCCTAGACGTTTCTGAGTCTTCACTGAGCTCCAATCCCCCAGCCCCCTTGCAGGTCAAGACTGTGAATGCCAGTCCCCCATCCAGCCTGTCTTTGGCACTGGGTTGTCACTCTGTTCTTCACTGGATTACCCTCTCCTGGTTTCTAAGCAGTGCTTTCAGTTGTTTGTGTGGGTTAAAAAAAAAATCTTTGAATTCTAGCAGCTTCATCTGAATCGTTATTATCATGGCTGTTAGTCTCTGGGTTTGCTGTAGGTTGGTTCAATGCTCTGGAAAAGTAAATAGGGTATGGAGAACACAGAAAGAAATGACCTCACTTTTATAAATACTGACATGAGAAAACGGAAAGATGAAATTGGCCAGATATAAACCTGCCGATGGGGTTAAGTTTTCATTTTCCTCGATTTTTTTTTTTTTAATGTGTGAAAGGCACGCAACTCATCCATCAAGCAAACCTTAGCATTCATCTGCTCATGCTCAACCTCCATGCCCCCGTCTGCTAGCTAAGCTCCTAGGAACTCCTTAGGCTTGGCAACCATTTGAAAAGCACCAACCTAAAGGAGAGAGCCAGGAACCAGGCCATGGCTCCGTGGCCCTCAGACCTGTGGTGCCATTTTCACACTGCCAGCCTGGCCTCAGCTTTGCGGATGCTCTTGTCTATCTTCCCAGTGAGACCTCCAGAGTCCCTCCCATGACCTTTAGAACTATATCCCCGTCCTTGATCTTAAAAGCTTACTTAACTGACTCTGCTCTTCGGAAATCCCCTATGTGCCCAGTAAAACTTTCACCCAGTAAAACTCAGCACCATCACTTAGTAAGGGAAGGTAAAGCTTACTCTACTGGATTGGCATTTGCATCTGAGTCTTTCAAAACACAATATGGCCATCCTGGCCCTTCAGGCCATTGTTAACAAACCCCCAGGCTTTCACTTACTGAATAAACACCAAAAAAAAAAAAAAGAGAACAGAAAAGAAAGTGTTGGAAAAAGGGTAACTCTTCTTTTGAACAACAGTTGCATTTAAAAACCACTCAAGAAGGAAATAACACATCCAGCCAGGGGGCCATGCACCAAAGGGAGTTAGCATTTGAAGCTCTTTGTGAAATGTTCACCTGTTTCCTCTTGTTCACCACAGGACTGATGAAAAAGAAAGAGGAAAAATATGTTTATTAAAAAAAAAGAGAGAGAGCCCATTCAATAATTCATCACTTTATTGGCTTCCAACCTGACTATCCCAAAAGAAATGTAATTTCCTCCTCACCCACCACATCCGGACTCCTGACACTTAACTGTGGTGTTCAGCATTGTCTTTCTGTGTGTGTCCGGAACTCTGCCCGGCAGGATGCCCAGAACAGTTATCTCAGGTGGTGCCTTTCCTTCATTGTCCTTGTCATCCCCATCTCTACTGGCTCTCTAAGGCCACAGTGCAGAGCCAGGTGGCAAACACTGCAGGTTCAGTTTTGTTACAAACACTACAGTTTACTAGGTGGGGAATTTTATCTGTAGCCTAGAAACAATGCTTGTCAATCAGGGACAATCAGTCCCCTGTTTCTCACCACCTCTGACCAGAGTGGCAGTATTTGAAGACATTTTTGATTGTTAACAGTTAAGACTGGGAAACGGCCAAAGCTCAGGGAGAAAAGGTAGTGACAGAATTTGCTCAGCGGTGGGCCTGGTGAAGGCCCGGCATGGCAAGTGCTTACTTGCTTCAAAGATAACATACTTCAGATGCAGCCTAAGACAGGAAAACAGCCTGGAAAGTCACGCACCTAAACATAACCTATGACCACTGCCAAATGTGGATAACCGTTATTGTCACTCCTGGTTCTTGTATCTCTAATCTAGATTTATTTTTTTTTAACTTTACAATAAATGTGTACAGCTTTTCTAAGAACACATAAAATTATATGTGAAACACAGTACAACTGAGATTGGCTAATGATATTTGTTAATGCCGAAAGTATTGGCTACACCTACATTACTGGTGGGATAGAGACGGGGAAGTAACTGGCTAGAAATCTTCCTAGGAAACAAGCTAATAATGTACTACCAGTCTTTAAAATGTCTGTCTTATCAACTTACTAATGATCTTGTCATAAATTCAACTCACAGAATAAAAGTATGCCAAGGGTTTTTGTAGAAGACTATGAAATACTACTCATAGGGGAAAATGCACTAACATTCTAGTTTATTTTCTGCTAGTGTGGTAAACATTATGACCAAAGACAACTTGGGAAGGAGAGGGTTTATTTGGTTTATGTGTCTAGGTCACAATCCATCAATGAGAGAAATCAGGGCTCCTAGGAGCTCAAGTAGGAACTGAAGAAGAAAGGTTAAAGGAACACTGCTTACCAGCTTGCTTTCTCTGGCTTGCTCAGTTAGTTTTCTTATTCAGCCTAGGATTATCTGCCTCGGGGATGGCACCACCCACAGTGGGCTGGTCCCTCCTCCATCCATTAGCAATCAAGAATGTGGCTCCACAAACAAGCCCACATTCCAATCTGTTGGAGGCAATCCCCAATTGAGGTTCTCTCTTCCCAGGGGTGTCAAGCTAACAACAATTAATGATAATATAAGTGTATAATAATGTTACTGATGTAATAATTTGTATGTCTATCTTAAAAATATAACATGGATCACATTAAAAAGTATTCTCCGGGGACTGAGTACTTTCTTAGAATAAGAGAGGCCCTGGGTTTGATCCCAAGCATCACAAAACAAAAGCAAAAGGAAAGTATTTAACCCAAAATACATGGCAATGGTGGGATAGTATACAGCTACTAAAATCATGCTTACCGCCACGTCAGTGCTCAGGACTGCACATGACAGGAACATCACAGTTGCTGTTACACAAACAGGATGAGTGAAGGAGCATGGCTATTAGCAAGCGCTGGTACCACAGATGTCCGGCATTCTTTTTCCTTTGGGCTAACATCCTCTGTTCACCATGAACTCAATTCATAGGTAGAAACATCCATTTGGTCATTACAAACAGTTTCATAGGGGCTGGAGAGAGGACTCAGCCATTAAGAGCACTTGCTGCTCTTCCAGAGACCACAGTTCAGTTCTCAGCACCTATGTCAGGTGGTTCAAACCATCTGGAAATCCAGCTCCAGCAGATCTGATGCTCTCTTCTGGATGCCGTATGCACATAAACACACACACTCACACTTAAAAATAATTAAGAAAAAACTATAAAGAGAATATAGGACTATGAAAGAAAAGGAGAAAAAAGAATCCAGTAGAAAGATATGCAAGATGGCATTTAGGTTTTAGGAAGTTCATTCTATGATGCAACTGAGTCTTAAATGATGCAGCTACCAAGGATCTAAAATACCAAGTGATCTACAGCCCACTGGGCCAGCAGCAGTCTTTAGCTACAAACTGGCTTTTTCTTTCAGCAGGTTTCCCCTCATTTCAGACTTCCCCCCCACCCCCCCACTGATGACACTAGGAGCCACAAGACAATGGAGAAGCCACACATGAACAGATTCATGAGGCTGGAGGCTCCAGGGGCCACCGCGGTATTGTGGCAACAGTGGAGGCCGGGGTGCTTTTCAACTGACTGTGCGTCTGTGAGTGACAAATGGAATAAAAGGGCTGTGCTGGGCTTCTCAAAATAGAACAGAAGAAAGCATCCCAGAGAGACTGTGTGTGTGCGATAGAGAGAGGGAGAGGAGGAAGAAGAAAATGACACAGACATGAGAGGCTGGCTTCTGGAATAATCTTAAAAGACCAACAGTAACCCAGACCTGTGAATAAGAGCCTCACACCCTTTGTAAGCATTTCCCCCTTCTCATAAATGTCTCTGTGGGATGAAAACCCTAAAGAAAAATGGCGTCTGTCCTTTCCCTGGAATGGTGGGATCCTTATGTTACCAAGGTTAAAAAACAAAACAAAACAGCTTAGGGTGATGTTCTATATCTGCTACTTGCAGCCAAGAAATAAATAAATGTAAAAATATAAAACTGCATGTATGTGTGGAACAAGAATAGAAGAGTGAAAGTAAAGGATACATACATTCAGAGAGAGAGAGAGAGAGAGAAAAAGGATACACAGACAGTAAAAGGCAAGGAGGCCCAGAGCCCAGCAGTAACTGCAATAGGTTGGAATTGGAGTCACAGAGTACTGTGTGATATATTTGCTTGGTACAGAGCTCTCTTCCCAAACCTGGTCTCTTCTGCCTGCTTTACTTCCCCCAAATTTGGGGGATAATTTTAACCCCTGAGCACTAAATCACCTTTCCCCTCTATCCCTAAGACCTCTGCTCAGGGAAGATGAGAAGCCTGGGATTCAGCTTGCCTCCAGGAGCTGCCTCTATCTTGAGCTAGCTCAGGGATAAGAGGAAGACAGGAGTGGTAGAAAGGATAAAAGGCTACAAAAATCAGAGTTGTTTCCTGCCTCAATTGATCCATGGCAAGCTCCATCTTGAAAAGCAGGTTGTTTTCTTGATTCTTTGGAAATAATCTGGCGTAGATTAAAGATGGCTGCACACTCTTACACAGTTCTTTCTGTGACGAGAGAGGTTGATTTCCACCTGCCTGTGAAGCTGCGTTAGTTAGCCTATGTTTCTTTGATCAGCAAAGAGTTACTCTTGTCCTCTGGGATCTTTAAGAAGATCGACAGCCTCTACCACATATCCTGAAGCCAGACGCTCAGAGGAGATCACTCTCAGAGATGACTAATGATACTTGGAGAGGGCGGGGCCTACTGAATGGGCAACTTCCAGCCACCCCTAGCCAGCTCTCCGAGTACAAAGAAAGCCACCTGCAATCCTTCAGACCAGTTAGGTGTGGTGGTGGTTAGTATTAATTGAAACTTGACAGAGTCTGGAATCACTGGGAGATGGACAGCTGGGCCTGCTTGTGGGAATTCATCTTGATTACATTAGTTGAGGTAGGAAGACCCAACTTGACTGTAGGTGGAACTGTTCCTAAGGCAAGGAATTCTGGAGCTTATGACACGGAGAAGGGAGCTGGGCAACAGTATGTGCTCACCCTGCTCTGCAATGATGTTCCAGCTGCTTCCAGCTCCTGCTGCAATGACTTCTCCACCATGGTCCACTGCCTTCCTGAAGCGTGAGCTAGAATGAACCCTTCCACCCTTAAGTAGCTTCTGCCAGAGTGTTTTATCATGGTAGCAAAAACAAAGGAAACCAAGACAGATGCTGCCAGAGATCCCAACACGTGCCCAGCTTTACCCAACTATCGTTCTTAACCGGCAATCTGTGAAATATAATGAAATGGTTGCATTTTTAACTACAAACTTTTGCAACAGCGTGCTATGAAGCCCAGTCCAGGCCTAACAAGGTAATGATGCTCACGTTCAGGGTAGGCTTTGCCTCAGAAGTCCATACAGATGCAGACATGTAGCATAAGAACCAAGACACAGCGTCCACGCTATGGACTGCAAGTCAGTGCAGATACTTGCGACTAGCAATGATTGGCGCAAACTGACCTCTGAACTTCCATTCTTTATTTGTGGATTGGGAACAATGATGCTGTTTAGGCTGTGACTGCCATGTGTAAAGTAAAGCATACAACAGGCACGTGGCTCGCAGGGGAGGCCTCCACCGTCTGCTGCCAGGTCACTCTGACTCTCTCCACCTCTCCAGGTAGTTTCTCTGCTTCCTCATTTCCTGGTAGTCTGACTTTCCCCAGGGAATGCCTTACTGCTCCACTGTTGGTCTTGTTGATATCTCAAGCTTACTCACTATTAGACCCTCAGAAAACAGAAGGAATAGTGTGTGTGTGTGTGTCTGTTACGCAGTTTGTGTGTAGGTGCACATGTGCATATGTGTGAGGGTACATGTGGAGGCCAGAGGCTGATGTCTGTCTGATGTCTTCCTTGATCACTCTCCTCCACCTTACATATGAAAACAGGCTATCTGACTTGAACCCAGAGCTCACCAGTTCAGCAAGCTGAAACTTGTTCTAGGGGTCCCCTGTCTCTGCCACCCCAGTGCTGGGATTATAGACAGGATGATATAGCCAACCAGCATTTACTTGAGCACTGGGGACCTGGGGACCCAAGTCCTTACAGAGCAGCCAGTGGTGAGCCATCTCCCAGTCCCAGGCAGAGGGCATGTTTCAGAGAATCAAGCTGACATTCAAACATCCCTTAACATGAAGGAGATAGACTTTGGGATCGTGGATATCACGTTTCCCACATAACATAGGTTGATACAGCCAGACAAAAAGCAAGCCACCACAACACCCGGGAAGTCAGTAATGTGGGCAAAGGAAGATGGGAGGAGGGCTCTGAGGATTGGTGCAGGAAAGGACAGACTTGGAGCTTCAGTTAACAGAGGACAAAGGTGAGTACGTGGAGGCTCTGCCGAGCATGTGACTGCATTCCACTGTCCTGCAGCCAGCACGGGCAGAGATCGGAACTGGGCCTCCAAAGCTGAACAGCAACATCTTTAAGTACAAAACCATCCCACATGAAAGGCCTAAATACTGTGCCTATGTTCCTGTGGAGCCTTTCCTTTCTCTTGCTTATATTAAACTCCTTACAGACTCGCTTGTTGATGGCCATCCAGTAATAATACTGGATGTCAATTCCCCTGGCAAAATATCTCATGCCATTTGCTCCACCTGAGGTGGCTGTTAATAGTCATGAGGGAAAAAGCAATCTTTCTCACATAAGCAATTGTAGGGATAATGGAAGGATTAAAATGTTCGGAGACTGACTGAGCCCTTGCTGGAATTGCTATGTCTTCTTCCAGGGTTTCCCAGGGATGTGTTCCATACTTTTCTTGGATAGCTAGATATCCTTCTAAAATAGGGTACTTGCTCTGAGTGTTTGTGGGATGGACTTGGATAAAAAGGGAGAGGCCTTTAAAATCCCTCCATTGCAATAGACCAGAGGAAACTTGTGGTGACCACACTGAAACCTGACATCATGACCCCCACCCCTCGTGCTCATGAGCCCCATCCACAGTTCTGGTGTTTTCTGCAACTACTTTGGTTTGGATGAGGCCTGCACAAATGAAGCCAGGGCAGGCCAGACGAAAGCTGGCCTCTTCATTAGCAAGACACTTTCCCTTATGAGAGGGGGTACCAGAGAGAGAATGCCCTGGACTTAGAAAAACAAACAAACAAGGTGGCAGTGGGATATCTCAGTCAGTAAAGCACTTCCTTTGTGAACAGAAGGAACTGAGTTCCATCCTCAGAACCCAGTTTTTAAAAGCTGAGCATGGTTGTGCCTGCTTGTAATATTAGCACTGGGGAGGTGGAGTTAGGCAGGTCCTGGCCAGACAGCTTAACCTACTTGGTAAGATCTAGGCCAGTGAAAGACTGTCAAAAAAAAAAAAAAAAATGGTGGCTAGCACTCCAGAAATTACCCCAAGGTTGTCCCTGGTTTCTACATTCATGAACATACATGTGCACAAGCACCCATACATACATGTGCATCTGCTTGCTCAGGAAACACACACACACACACACACACACACACACACTCATAACAGAGATGTAAAGCAAGTGTGATCTGCAACCTTCCGTGGTCTGAGAGAAGATGGTTAGTTTGCCAATTGTCAAGATGCCCTTTGTTCTTGCTTCTGCTCTCACGATGTCCCTTATTTCATGATAAAAGGAAGCGAAATTGGGTCCTTACAGGGATTTCCAGTGTCAGGATTATGAAAAACCCTACCCAGGATTAAGGCAGAGTTCACAGAACTGAGCTGTTTTGTATTTAATAGATCAAACCGGCACGGGGGAGAAAGAGCATCTCTCCATGTGTGCTGGACACAGCTCAGAGAACATCTATTTCTTTCTTGGTGGCCATACTGTTGTGGTTTAGCATCGGGTGGACAGAGGGTAGGAGGGAGTTTATAAAAATAGCCTAGTCTTTGGCACAGGATTGCACTAGAATAAAAAGTGGGTTGTTCCAAAGTAGTAGCTGGGCTGTGGAGCTGGGCTGTGTACAAACGCTTCTCCAGGACCTCAGCGGTGGCTGGCTGATCCGAGCGGCAGGAGGGAATAGCGAGCTTCCAGGACTGTCCTCACGTTCCTCTAATCTCAGTCCATATCATGTTCACAAAGTCTAATCGTGCCATCCAAAAGGATGGCAAGGGAGAAGTCAACAAAGAAACGCTAAAAATCATGTCTGCTCAGCCAGCAAAAGAGTCATTTATAACCTAGTCCTCAGCACAGGAAAGGTCCCAGGGAGGCGCTGCTGCATCCACACCTTGCTTCTCAGACCTCTAGGCTCCAGCGACTGCCTGTGTTAGCCTAGCGTGCACGCTGCCACCTATGCCAGTTCCCTCTAAGCAAGGGCTCTCTTGCTCCGTAGACTCCGGGTGAATATTTCAAGGCCCCAGCTGAGTAAGCCTACACCTGTCGGGTCTGAACACCCCACCTCCAGACGGGACTGGAATGAACTGAAGACGGGCAGCAGGACAAATAGAGATTGTTCTTTCAAAAGACATGAAAACGACATGGAGGTGTTACATGGGGTGAAGCAGGAATAGGAAGACCATGCATGTGCACGTACACACACACACACACACACACACACGAAC
This sequence comes from Cricetomys ansorgei, assembly GCA_026225945.1. Taxonomy (NCBI): domain Eukaryota; kingdom Metazoa; phylum Chordata; class Mammalia; order Rodentia; family Nesomyidae; genus Cricetomys; species Cricetomys ansorgei. The sequence continues at coordinate 22,013,403 of JAMJFZ010004023.1, read as the reverse complement.
ACACACATACACACACACACACACGAACACACACATACACACACACACACACGAACACACACATACACTGGCAAGTGTTTCAGGGTAGGCGGCTAAGAATCATTTCCTTGAACTAATACAATCAAAGCCATAGTGGCCCTGCGGCCCTCCTAGTGGCATTTCTTTTGTCCCATGTCTCTCTCTTACCTGGTATTTCCCCTTTAAGAGTTCAGGCAGGAGCTGGTTTGTCAGTAGGGGTCCAGGACAGAAAAACTGTCAGCACCCTTTAAAGGTGAGCCTGCCATTGAGGTTCTGCTCTGAGGCGTGGGGCTCTGTGGGGACAGGATGAGATCGAACTTTCAGCTCAGAAAACAGTCTGTGCAATGTATATACAGCTGCTGGAATCCATAGGATCCCACACTGAGAGATGCTGAAAGAAAAAGACACCCTAGAGGCACTTTCCTGACTTCCCAGGTCTGCCTTCATGTCCCACCGCACCTTACCCTTCCTACTCCTGCCATAATTCTGGCCTGAAACTATTATCTCCCTCTGAAGCAAAACTCCTCCAAGCAAGAAGGACACTCTTGTCGCTCCACCCAGCATATGACCCTGAAGATTCAGGCATGCTTCCTATTCAGAGGAGACATAGGGGTCTTATGGCTTATGGAGAACAATGGGGAAGAAGACAGGGAGAGAGAGAAAAAGAGAGAGGGGGGAGAGAAAGGAACAGAGAGAGGGACAGAGAGAGAGAGAGACCAAGAGAGAAAGGGAGAAAGCAACTGCCACCATGTACCCACCGTACCCACCTCTGCTTATGCTTCCCTCAAACCCCAGGGAAGGTGGTTTCTGCCTTGCAACCATGCTGGACCAGGGCAAAGGTAGGCATTTAAGATGTGGACCAGTGGGCCCAAAGAGAGCCAGGAGCCTGGGTGAGTTGGTTGAGAGCTGTGCCGTACAGTTGGGATACTCGGGATGAGTGCTGGAGCTGGAATTTGCCATTTAGAATTTGTTTTGGGCCTGCTTTGCAGGCATCAACCAAGAGTCTCCAAAATGCAACAGACCAGAACAGGGAGAGCACATTTCCACCACACCACCCCCTTTCCCCAATAGCAAAGTCCATAACATTTTACCTATGAAGTCACACACAGATACCAACATGCCATGCTGCCTGGTAATATAAATCATAGCAACCCTTTCAGATGGCAAGGGAGGCAAAATACCTTAAAATATAAGAAGATTACTTCTGAAACCTGGCAATGACTTATACAGAGTAAGAGATTATAAAATAGCATTCAGTCATTTCCCAATTTTGAAAATAGAGGAAAATGTTTTATACATATGTACACATGCTTTGGAATGCTCTCTGCTCACAGCAGTTCCTATTAAATTCTCCGCCTTCATCTTTGCATGCTAAGCACCTCAGAGGTCGCCATCATATTTCCCAAGTGTTTGTACACATTTGTACCTCTGTACCACATTGGTCCTTGTTTAAAGTTACCTGATGGAGAACCACAGGCAATTTTGAGGTCCTTTATTCTACCTCCCCCCACTTTATTTTCCACTGGGGAAAGTTGAGAGCTCAATGCGTTTTTCTCAAATTAATGGTGAAACACTGCAAAAACAAAACAAACAAACAAACAAACAAACAAACAAACAAAAAACACTGCACCTGAAAAGTCTCATTTAATGTCATGGTTTAACTGCAACCCATGCCAAGACCTCTCAGAAGAATGCAAGATGCAAGCCAGGAAAGAAATTACATGCTTGCCATCCAGGGCTGAGCCAAGTGTCCACACCATCATAGGGTTTCTCTTGCTCCTAGGCCTCAGCAGGGACTGCATGAGATACAGGGAGGAGGCGAGGGGCAGGCCCTACGTGCTGGTGTGCATGATACCAGCAATGCTCACCATGCACTGGGCTCCTGCCTGGGGAGAGAGGAGAGTCACAGTGATCAGGTGTGGCTGAGGGCTTTTCTTCCTGTGCCATTTTAGCGATGCTGGAATGGTAAGCAAGACCTTCCATGTTGCAGTAATCCTGGATTATAAATAATTTAGCATATTTCTTTGTAAACTACAGTCTGGAATCCTCACAAATAAGAAAAGGATTAACTTTTTAGAAGCACTGACTCTTGGGACTTCGAGTTCACGGCAGAACAATGCTTACCGTGGTAATTCCATCTATTTTAAGATCACAGACCCATAGCACATTGAAACCAGAGCAGAAGATATTAGCTCGGTGCTGTCTCTGAAGTGCCCAATAGTGGGACCAGAAGGCTTTCAAAGGGAATTAAGTAGAGAGAGAAAGCTCCCTGTTAATGTCCAGATCACAAGGAAGCAGCTGAATAGGATCCTCAGTGCTCCATGGGAAGGGACCCACATCACAGCTGATGTTCAAAACAGGGGGTGATGTCTCGGGAAGATCAAGGAACTTGGATTCTGCTGTCAGAGCTAGCTGCCAGCCCATTAGAGCCTCAAAAGTCTCTCCGCCATGTGGAAGCCAATAGGAACCCGCAAATGAGACCATTTTTCAGCTTGTAGCTGGTCCATACATTATGTGATGGAAACCATCATTATGCAACATGTCATAAGCCACCTTTGATGTAACTTCATATCTGATGTATGTGCACACGCATGTGCGTGTGCGGGTGTATATAGGGTGTATGTTCATGTATGTGCATGTATATGTATGTGTGTGTGGGGGGGGTGGAGTGAACAGGAAGACACGTTCGCAAAGCAGAGAAACTGAATGGGATGATTCTTAGCACGAAGAAGAGAATTTAGGGAGATGAGAGCCAGCACCTGATAGGTTGCTGAGCAGAGGTTAGGGGAAGAAATGCATCAGCCCCAGGAAGATTCAGAGTCAGGGACGCATGGAGATTCACAGAGACTTCAAGAGGTAGAGGCACATTTGGGGGATCATCAGCCAGCAGGTACGTGTGGAGGTAGAGGGACATGGAGAGCTGGAGGGACACATCCAATGCTGGCCTCCCAGGTCCTTCAAGGTCTGCATTCTGCAGGTCTTTCCAGCTTATCACCCATTGTTCCCTCAAACCCCTCCTGTTAAATTGGAGCACACCACTTCCTCCTTTTAATTCTGTGTCTAGAGAATTCTTTCCCTTAAAATAACCTAATTTTCCATGATGTGGCTTTGTGCTCACCTCTTCCAGGAAGCTTTCCTTGCTGGCTAAAGCTTTGGGCTGGTTCGGGACCACTCCTCTGGGCGGCAATGGTGTCATACCAACTCCCATGGAAAATGACCAAGAAGCATTATGTAAAAGGTTAAGTCTGAGCACTAAAGGTTCCTGGCTGTTTGGAGCACCATTCTGAGAATTACTGACTCTATGTCCACCCATTAAGGAGGGCTGCCATTTAAGGGTGTGGATCTCAGTTCCACCATTGGAACCGAGGCCCTCATCCTCATGAGACAGATGACAGATCCAGGCCAGCATAGCTGGAAATCACTTGTCCAGTGTTAGGATACCAAGTTAGTAATTCCAGGCTTTGTGACTTTTTATTTTTATTTTTTGAGAAGGGTTTCACGGAGTAGTCCTGCCTATCCTAGAACTTGCTATGCAGGCTGGCCTCAAACTCAGAGAGCTCTTCCTGTCTCTGCCTCCTGAGTGCTAAGGAGTGCTCCACCATACCCTGTCTCACTTGAGGATTCTTAACTACACATGTCTTTTAAATAAGATACCCAAAGACTCCACAAAACCCACGATATAGTCTTAGATTTTTCCAACAGCCCACAGTGAAGGAGTCATTTTGCATGGAGACCCAGATGCCTACACAGTTGTCTTAGACCTTCTCCTTTACCTCATCCCCCAAGCCCCTGTGGTCAGGCTGTTTTCCAGTTGATGCTGGTGCCTGTTACTGATTTAAAGTGACCTGCTCCAAGCTGCCTCTCCGGACATCAGAACGTGCCGTGGAAATGGAGGGTAGGGAGTAGAAGATATTCAAGCTGCATCTTTCACTCTTTACCTTTTGTGGTGGTTAATTTCCTTAACCTGACAGGACCCAGAGTCACCAGAAAGTCTCTGGGTGCACCTGTGTGAGCTTACTACTTACATGAATATGAACGGAGGTAGGTGATCCACCCTGACTGTGGGCAGCATCCTTCTATGGGCACAGAAAGGAGAAAGCGACCTGAGGACCAGCATCCCTCCCTCTGTGTTTTCTGACTGTGGACACAATGTGACAAGCCACCTCACACCCCTACAGCCACGCCTTCCCCACAACCACAGATGGCACCCATGAGCCAAAATAAACCTTTGCTTCCTTAAGCTGTTCTTCTTGGGTATTTTATTACAGCAAGGAGAAGGTAACTACTAGAACCTGCAAACCGAGACTTCCCGGGAATGGTTTCCTTAGATAAACTCTCCTGGTCTTGCTGTGAGAGGAACTTTCCAGTGGGTTCCAATTTCAGGAGTCCTCGAGTTATACAAACTGGAAAGAAAGCTGGCAGTCTCCCAGACTGACAACATGGCACATGACCCATTAAAACAGCAAGAAGCACAAAACATTTGCCTGCCCGCTCCATCCTTCACTGCCCCATTCTCACTCCCACTGTAGGGAGAGTTTGCTGTTTGGGGATTCCAGAAGAATTGCCCCTGAATCTCCTGAGCATGCAAAGGGACACTGGTCCTTTTAGTTTCAGCTTGGCAAAAGGGATGGAAGAGAATCATCAGGGTGTCCTCTGTTACACGCTACACGCGATAACATGGGTATAACCTGCTTCACCAGGTTACCCAAGCACACGCAGCAGCAAAGGTGTGAGAATCCCTGGAATGTGAGCTCATGTTAGGGCCTTCCCTAAACCCCTAACCCAGGATGCTCAGCAGCAATTAGCAGCAGCATCCTCGGCTTCACCTCTGCTGTGTCTTTAGCAGCTCGGCTTCTGCAGAGGACAGGACAAGAGGGAATGGCATTCAGTGCTGGCTCTGATTTTTCCAAGGGAACAGGGTTAAATATTTGCATTCCTGGGTTCTCTAAAGAGTTTCTGAACTACCAACACCTTTCCTTTTCTTCCTCCCTGATCCTCTGTGAGTGTGAGTGTGTGTGTGTGTGTGTGTGTGTGTGTGTGTGTGTGTGTGTGTGTGTATGTGTGTGTGTATAGGTGCTCTTGCCCATGCAGGTACATGTGCAGGTTAGAGGTCATCATTGGGATGTCTCTCTCAATTGTTCTCCACTTTATTTTTTGAGACAGGGTCTCTCATTAAAGTCAGAGGTCACCATTTCATCCACACTGACTGGCCATCAAGTCTCCAGGATCTGCCTGTCTCTGTCTTCAGTGCTGAGATCACAGTATACACCACCACACCTAGCCTTTCATGTGGGTGCTGGGGATCTGAACTCAGGTTCTTATGCTTGCACCTTGAGCTATCTTCCAAGGCCCTCTCTTCACTTTTTAAGCATCTTTGGGGACTTACCTGAACCTCCCATAAGAGATCAAAACAACTAGTTTATGGATGAATTTCTAAGCAGCTAAAAAGAGGAGATCCACTGGTGTGTGTGTGTGTGTGTTTAAGCCCTGCAAGAAAGAGGCTCCAAAGAGAAGAGGAGACAGTAAGGAGGACATGGATGATAGAGGCTTTGGGAACCTGTTTTACTGCTCTCGTGCATAAGAACACAGGAGAAAGCATCACAAATTCTAAAGCTGAAAAGGGTACTTGAGGTCACCTGGACTAACCTCCTCTACCTTATAAATGAGGAAACGAGGAGTCAGAAATGCTAATAGGTGTGCCAAGGTCATGCACCTTGGAAGAGAAAATCAGGACCTGTCTTCTCGCACCTTCCTGCATGTCCTAGTGTCTCCTGTCCCCAGTGCCACAAGCCACCTGGAACCAGAACAGGGCTCAGCACCCCATGTCTCCCCCAGAAACATCCCACAATGTTCCTCTCTGAATCATGCCACTGCCACCTGCTTTTTCTAAAGTGATCCCTACTGGCCCCATGGACACAGTTCTTCCTGGGATAGACTCCTCAGCAGCCTGTGAAGCTGGTCAAAGTTGCTTCAGTGATCATTTTTTAACCTAGCACCTTGTTGACAAGAGGATTAAAGCAGGCAGCTTTTAAAAGAAGTCTCCAGAAGCATTTAAAATGCAATATGTTAATGCTTGTCTGGAGTTTGGTACACTTTCAATAAAAAGCCATCAATCTCTCCCACCACACCCTAACAGCAGTGCTGGAATTGACACAGTTTACTGAAATTAAGGAACAATCAAAGCGAATACAGTCATAAATCACAGCCTAACCTAACTTTGCAGGCAAAGTGTTTGAAGTCCTAAATCAAAATGGGGTGTGGAGTCACAAATGTGGGTGTTTTTGAGAGAGGAGGGGCTGGTGACTTTAGGGGATGGTTCCTCTGTGGTCCTTCCAAGACAGATGAGGGAGGACTGTGTCAGTGTGGCCTTCAAACCTGAGGCTTTGAGAATGCAGGCTGTATGAGAGGGGTCCTCCTTGCACTTTCTGGTCTGTAGGCTGGCTCTCTCTCTCTCTCTCTCTTTCTCTCTCTCTCTCTGTGTGTGTGTGTGTGTGTGTGTGTGTGTGCCTCAATCTCTCTCCACCTCAGTTTTTGAGACAGGATCTCTCACTGAACCTGGAGATTTCTGATTCTGCTCTACTGGCTGTGCAGTGAGCCTCTGGGAACCTCCAGCTCTGCTTCTCCAGCTCTAGGGTTGCAGGTGCCCGCTGCCATGTCTGTAGCAGTTACCTGAGTTGTGCAAGATTGAACTCAAGTCCTCATGCTTGCACACGGAACACTTTACCAACTGAGGCATCTCTTCACTCCTAGGGATTGGCATTTCTAACAGGCTCCCAAGCGTGGTACTTATGCTGCCCACCTTGGGACCAAACTCTGAAAAACGCACGGACTGGAAAGAGACAGTTAAGCCTCTGCTGTGTGGGACTTAATTAAAACGTGGAAGACAAAATGTGAGGTCGAATTTGAAAATCCCTTCCTAGCACAGCAGGCAGAGTGGGAAAGAAAGCCACACAGACATGAGGCCCTGTTGTCATAGCATCAAGGGGTCCCTTTCACAGGGAGGTGAGCCATGCACTCAGCTGCCATTGTCACCTCTGAAAATATAACGCTGAGCTGAGCAAAGGCAAACACCAGGAGGCTTAAAAAAAAAAAAAAGAGGGGTCCCCGTGCTCCTTCCTCAAGCAGGGGGAAATGGCTTTATGTAGAGAAAGTGCAGTATAAATGGAAAGTAGGGCTCCATTTCCCCAAGCCCAAGTCAAAGAATCTGCTGAGGAGGCCGCATGACACACGGAATCAAATCCAGGTCCCTGATACCCAGAGGCTAGAGAGAGAGAAACGGAATATCCAAGGAAATCCCGAGATTCTCCACTTTCTAACAGTAAACAGTTGTGATCTGATTCGCTTGCTATTTTGGAGCATGCATCAAGTTCATTAGCTGGCATCCAGTAAAGAGAAAAGGATGAAGAAGAAGGTTCTGGAGGACAAATCAGTAATTGCTACTTGAGAGCAAAGCGAAGTTCCTGAGAAAAATCTTTTACCAAGGCCCTGTCAAAACAAGTCACCTAAGGATTAGTGGGAGCTAAATCCTCCCGCCAGAGAGATTTCTCTCAACAGTCCTAAATGGGTTTTAGTATCGGAAAATCTTAGAAAATACACTCCCCCTGCCTCAAGCCCCTGGCAGAATGGCTCTTTCAATTGCCTGGCTTTTTGTGGGAGACTAGCATTTCCTTAGGCTGAGACTTGCTGGGGGAAAATGAAATAAAATAAAATCAACTCTATCTTTTGCAGCAGTGGCAGTGGCTGAGAAAGGATGGTTAGTAACACCTCATGTGTGTTTGGGAAGGTTTGTCCCTTTCTCTTTCAGCAGCTGCCCTCGGAGCTCTCAGAACTCAGCCATGATAGCCTAGCACGCTTAGTCTCCATCTTGTTCCATTTTGGACTTTTTCCTTAAGATTTGACTGCTCAGTTTGTGAGGGCAGGGAACTGAAACCTCCGGTTGAAAATATTTAGGTGATTTATTTTTTTCTTTTTAAATTAGGAAGAAAAGCAAGCATAGGATGGTGTCTGTGTTTTTCTGTGGCTGCCTTGCGAGAGTGCACGTTTCCATTCTGTCGGAATGTGTCATTTTAGTTACCATCATCTTTGGGTCCTAGTTTCTATTTCTTAAGCTCTGGAGTCTTTGGAACTGCCTTATGAAAAGCCAGCTCTGTTCACGAAGCTACTGCATACAAAGGACCCACTGGTTCAGTATGCAGAAACTCTCTGACAACTGTCCCCACAAGAGGGAGATCTGGTAAGAGATTTTCACATCTGCTGGCCAGATGGTCCCTCCATTGTTCTACTCAGACACTTTAGCTTCTGTCATAGCTTAGAACCTTTAAACATCATTGGTGCTACTTCTTGGAAGGCAAACATACTATTAATTAATTAATTAATTTGGAACAGGGTCTCATTATGTAATCCTGACAGGCCTAGAATTCACTAAGTAGACCAGGGAACCTATGAACTCCTGGATAATCCTCCTGCCTCTACCTCCTGAGTGCTGAGATCACAAGTATGAACTACTTAGCAAGTAACACACGTATCAAATGCTCCATCTGGGAACAAGGATCGATCCTCCCCATGCGCATCTGATCCTTTCATTTTTTTTTTTTAATTTCCATTCTTTCATAGAGCCTTTAAAAACAGTCATTTGCCGGGCACACATATTTCTCTTAACATATGTGAGTCTTAATGACACAGCAGGTACCAAGGCTTAGTATCACACACAGGAAATTGTTCTTTTGCAGTTGTGATAGAGCCAGTGCACATATGTGAGCTTGTATCTGTGTGTCTGCAGAAACTGTGATAGAGCCAGTACACATATGTGAGTGTGTGTCTGTGTGTCTGCAGGAGCTGTGATAGAGCCAGTACACATATGTGAGTGTGTGTCTGTGTGTCTGCAGGAGCTGAGATAGAGCCAGTGCACATGTGTGATCGTGTGTCTGTGTGTCTACAGATATGTACATCCCCAAGGATCTTCCTCCCTGTCTACCTTATGCTTAAAACCCCATCACTGCAATATTGTTCAATGAAAAAATCCATGAATACTCTTCAGATTAAATGATTCCAAGAGGCAACCCATTAAGCCTATTTAATTAGCAAAACTCCAGAGAATATAGCATGTCTTTTATTTTGCGTCCATGGCCAAGAGAATTTAGGTTTGGGACATTTCAGACTGTAGCTGGAATCTGAGAGCTGTCTGCATTGAGGGTAGAGCTGAATAGTACAAATTCCATTTCTCATGGGCTGGCTGGACAGGGGGAGTGAGCCTGGGATAGATGGTCCTGCTAAGATTCAGAAGAGACATGAAAAATATGGGGCTTACCAAGAAGCACTCAGAGGGGAGTGTGTGTGTGTGTGTGTGTGTGTGTGTATGTGTATGTGTGTTCATTTGTTTATGCGTGTATCTATAGATGTGTGTTTATATGTATGCATTTGGATGAGTGCCTGAATATATGCATGCATATATTTGTAAGTAAAAATCTGTGTGCCTTTGGGCATGTGTGGGAACTTGTACATATATGTTTGTAGATATGTGTACATATGTGTGAATACGTACATTGTGTACCTATAGGTATGCACATGCCTGCATGTATTTATAACTGTGTACATACAGATGCATATATAATTTTGTGTATATTTCTGTGTCCATGTGTGCATATATGTATGCGCACATGGTATGTGAGAATGTATGTGTCTGTAGATGTATATGTGTACATACGTAAATGTGTGTACACATGTGCTTATGAGTCTATGCGTGCATGTGTGTGTGTCTGCAGGTATGTGTTTATGTGTGTGTGTATGTGTGTGTGTGTGTGTATATGTATACATGTGTGTGTTGCTCAAGTGGAACAAGAGTTCCACTTCATGGAGGAAACAGCCAAAGGAGAGAGATGACTAGAAAGGGCCAGGAAGAACAGCTTTTTGGCTGCCCACTCATTACCAGAGAACCAAGTTCACCTGCAATTTCACAAATTTCACTCTAGGTCTGCCCTGACTCAACTGTATGTCAGAGCTAGGTACTCACTGCCTCAAATGGGGCATCTCCAGACCTTTTGCTGTGGGATTAATGAGTAATCAGGATGCACCTCAGAAACCTCCCTTCACCAAAGAGCAAGTTAGACATTAGCCTCAAGTCCTCTCCTTGCAGAGGGAGGGTCGATGGGTCTGAGATGACTATGCAGAGGAATGTGCGAGCCGTTTTTGTGCTGACAAGTCCCAAAACTCAGAGTGTCTATTTTGAGGTAAGAATGAGAGTTTGCTTCAGTTTGATTTACCATCAATGCATAGTTTTCTTTTATACATTCACTTAAGAAACACACTTCAGCTAAACACAGACTTTTTTCCCTCAAAATGTGTATGTGGGGTTGGAGAGATGGCTCAGTAGTTATGAGCATTCGCTGCTCTTGAAGAGGACCTGGGTTCGGTTCTCAATACTCACAAGGCTGCTCACAACCATCTGTAACTCTAGTCCAGGGAATTCAATGCCCTTTTCTGACCTCAGAAACCAGGCATGCACATGGTGCACATATGAGGCAAAACACTCTTACACATACAATAAGTCTCTAAAAATTGTGTGTATATGTATGTCCATGTGTTCCTCTGTGTGTGCATGTACATGTATGCATGTACGTATGGCAGCCAGAGGAAAACCATGGTGTCATTGCTCAGACACACCCATCTTATTGTTTGAGACAGGCTATCTCTGGCCTGGAACTCAACAAGTAGGCTAGGTAGGCAGTGATTTTTGAGGATCTGCCTGTCTCTGCTTCCCCAGCAATGGGAGCACACACACACATCATCACATGCTACTTTTTTTTAAAATATGAAGTCTGAGGACTAAACACAGGTCCCAGTGCTTGCCAGAGCCATCTCTCCATCCCTTGACTCTCAAGGTGAGGCATTTGCATTTCCAAATAATTCACACACTTTCTCTGAAGTTCTTATGAACTTGTACCTAGAAAATGTTGTCTGCCAAGAGATCACTGCCAAGAGATCGTGAAGCAGCAAAGTCCTGTCCAGGATCCATCTCCCCCAATAAGAGCTGACAGCTGTAAATCTTAGCCCTAACTCATTTGTAAGTTTCCTGTTAAGTCACAGAGGCAGGCAACAGGGCAAAGTGAAACTGTACCCATGATAAAGACAGGAAGACCACGAGAGAAAGATGGAAGAGGCCCATGGGAAGGTAGAAGCAGGATTGGACATTGATTTCAGCCCTACCCCTTTCTTCTCATCTTCTGGAGTAGTTCAAATGATGGTGTGGGATCAGAAGTGGAAATCAAGAAAATATAAGCCTGCAAAAGAGAGACATACTGATACTGAGCACCTACAATGCATCAGGCACTCCACACACACAAATTCATCTATACATAAGAGCTCAGAAAAATGGGATTCTCTTGTCTGCTTCACAGGCCAAAGTAGAGGAAGCTAGGAGAGGTCCAGGTGCATACTGGTAAATGATGGTGCTAAGATTAAAAGTGAATTCTGAGGACTCTGGAGAACAAGTAGGGTGAGGTTGGATGATCTCCCAGCTTTGGAGTCTTCTGTTTGATACCAGTGTGGGCTTACTTAGTTCTAGGTTTTGGGATCAGAACTAAACCAAACAGCTATCTCTGTCTGTGCAGCCTAGCTTCTCTGGGGCAGAACTCTGTAGAAAGTACTTCCTGGTTTTGTTTGGTTGTATTAGGAAATATCCCATGGACTGGGATGGTGAAGTACTCCAAGAGAAACTTCTCAAAGACATTGTGCAGAGAGATCTCTTTAGCCTGTGGTTTTCAGGGAGTTGACAGGAGGGTGGGGGAGACTGGAGGTGAGATATACCCTTGGTGGGTGTTCCCGAGAGCTTCTAGTAATTAATGTCCAGCAAACTATTGCCCAGCAATTGATATTCATGCATTGGATTCAGGTGGGGCCCACATCCTCCCTAGAGAAACAAGGACCAGTATGTCATCTCTGGGCAACCAAAGCTTTCTCCTTATGCCATATTCACCACCACCCCCTGGGAGGGCAAGGAGCTTAATATGGCTCCCTAGATGCATCAATAAAGCAGAGATCAGCCAACTCATATGACCCATCCGGACACGGGCCTTTCACCGCTCTTATCGATACATACATGTAGATGGGAAATGACACAATTACTACATTTATGAGGAGGAAAAAGGGGAAATCCACGGTAGTAACTAGGTGAAAAGTTGGTAGTAAAAGGTAAGTAACTCAGACAGGGAGTTTCCTGAGCAAGCATGAGCCAGAGGTCCTCAGCTGTGTGTCTTCTGGTTGACAGACATCTCACCCAGAGCCTGGGAATCTACAGGAGCCACCTCTGACCGCTGCACAGGCAGGGGCATCAGCAGAGAGCCTCTGAAGAGCAAGACTCAGCCTCCCATCCACAGTGAGTCCCCACACTTCAGACCAAACACTCGACTAAGTAAGCCCAGATTAAATAGGGCTTTATCGGGATAGAGTTTGAGTAATCTCTCAGTCAACAAAATCTGGGGAAATGTGTGTGCAGAATATCCATTTTACAAATGTCAGGCCACAAAGTCAAACTCTTTTTTGAGAGGTTGTTAAGGACTCCCTAATCCAGCTAATATAGGAGGCTGACGGCAGCTCAGTCAGGCTGGCTTCCAACCTGGAACCCGAGTTACCCTCTGCAAAGACCAGCCGAGGATAGTCTTTGCAACATCACTGTAGTCATTTCCCAAAAGAACAATGTCGACACTGGTGTAAACAGAAAGTACTTCGTCTAGATGGCTCTAATTACTGGTGTAGGTCCTGAAGGGCACACACCCTCACAATCACAGTACAACTGACTCTATGTGTCATATTTTAACTTCGTTGGGTACAAACTACAAAGTTCACACTTAGAAGGGCCATTTCTTATTAGAGAGGTAGAATGTTTTAAAGTGAGATGATACTGTTACATCATTAAGGAAAGATAAAGTATTAAAATGTCTTCTGTGGGTACTGAGGAGACAGCTCAGTAGATGTTTAAGAGTCCTTACTACACAAGCATGAGGACCTGAGTTTGAATCCCAGCATCCACATGGAACACTGGGCATGGGCACACACATAAATACCTCTAACCCCAGTGCTGTGGACAGTGAGGACAGGAGAATTGCTGGGCTTACTGGCCACCCATTTAGCTTCAGATGCTGTCGAAGACCCTGTCTCAAGAGAATAAGGCAAAGAATGATAGAACAGGACACCTGACATTCTCTTCTGGCTTCTGCTCAAAAGCACCCAGGCACAAACACCAATACATGGGTGTTCTTGCATCTATCTCTCTCCCTCTCCCTCTCCCTCTCCTCCTCCTTCCCTCCTTCTCTGTCTCTCCCTCTCCCTCCCCCAACCCCTCCCTCTGTCACACACACACATACACACACACACACACACACACACACACACACACACACACACACAAAGTCAATGAAGCACAGGCACAAAACAGTCAACACGGGCAGATATGGCACAGGAGCCTGTAAGACATTTAGATTGTCACAGGCATCAGAAAATGACACCTTCTAGATTTATGTTGAAGCACATGGCTGGCTATTTTAATACTGCTGCCAGAATAGTCCAGTGTGTTAGTAGCTGAGGCTTAATCTGCCTGAGTCAGATGATTTGGGCCAAGTATCTGATTCCTAAAACACTCCACACAGGAAACATGTACACTTGCACACAGGTTTTTGTAGACATAAACATGTAAAGGATCTGACCATGGCATGTATTATATACTAAAATTATTCCTGTCTTCATCCCTTAGCTCAGAAAAAACTCATGTATACATGTATGCCTGTGCGCATATTTGGCATTACAATCATGCCTATATAGAGTGGGCATACAACAACTTCTTCACGCCTTTTATTCCACAATGAATACTGACTATTCACCTTTTGTTCTGTCTACCTGAAAAACTTCCAAACATTTTTTGATTCATGAAGACCTTCATGATTCAAGTTTTTCTTTTTTTTTTTTTTTACAGCCCACATAACCTAAAGAAACACCCAATCATTCTTTATTATTTTTTTTAATTTTATATTAAGTACAAATAACTAAGTGTTTATATCCCCACAATTTAATAGTTTTTTGAAAAAAATATACAAACTAAAGTAAGTTCCTATTTTGATTTATTATGAAATAGTTACAAGCACTAATTAATGAGACACGTGTCTGGTGGGTACCCCGTAACTTCTTAGACCTAGGAATCACATTGCAAACCCCCACTCTCATTTCCTATTCCATACTGTTTTTTTGAGGTCCCACTTGACATTAAAGCGATTGCTAAAACCCCCAGTTTTGCACGGTTATGGCATCATTGAATATGGAGGACTCCAAAAGTGAAAGTGGGAGCCCCCTGAGCTCTTGGTTCACATGAGTCTGACACATGTCAAGAATCGCTGTTTTCCTCCACTATTTAAATATTTCCTGGCACCCCTGAGTCAACTGTATGATACAGGGGGCTCATTGCCTGGGAACCAGGAGACTAATCAACAAGAATGAGTCAGACTTTTCTTCTATATCACTATTTGAGAAATATAAATGAGACTACCCAGACATGAGTCTGAATCACAAGACTTGTTTGCACAGCACTTGAACTCATTTTTTCCATCTATTTTTTGCAATCTTTGATATGCCTTAATTTTTTTCCAGTGTGTGTGCATGAGTGCATATGTGTGTGAGTGTTTTGTGCGTGCACATTTGTGTGCTCATGAGGAGCGAGGGCAGAGCTTGGCATTGACTATCTTCCTAAGTAGTTCTCCATCTTACTTTTTGAGACAGGGTCTCTCAGCTGCAGCTTGATGATTTGGCTTTGGCTGAATGGCCAACGAGCCCCAGGGATCCTCCAGGTCTGGGGTTACACACACAAACACACTGCTATACCCAGGTTTTTACATGGGTGCTGGGGATCTGAACTCGGGTCCTCATGCTTGCGGAGCAAGCACTTGGCCCACTAAGCCCGCCATCCTAATAGTGTCATATGGTGACATAAACTCTGAAGTGAATATTTTGGAGATTCTGACAAATGCTTGCTCACCTCAGTTTTAGGATTAGGCAAAGGTCACACCACAGCTGCATGTTTATCAGGTGATCCATCTCGTGAATCGGTTATTTCTGGACTGTGGCCAGCTTCCTGTCCTTTCATTTCAGAGAAGGAGAGAATCTCCTTTATACATGGGAATAGCTCAACACCCAAGCCTCCTACCTGTGTAATTCTGCTCTCCTGAACACAGATGCAGTCTGAGAGAAGCCCAGGCTAGCCCAGTTCATACTCAAACTCCACCCTGGGTCATTTTACAGGCGTAGAACAGCTAAAGGAGTGCTAGCCTTGCTCAAGAGACACAGGGACCTTGTACTGGCTGCTTTTCTCATGGCTCTGATAAGCTACCTGCCAAAAGGAACCTAAGGAAGAAAGAGTCTGTTTGACTCAGTTCAAAGGCACAGTCCATCAAGGTGAGCAAGGCAGGGCAGCAGGAGCAGAGGGCAGCTGGTCACACCGAGTCCAGAGAGAGAGATGAATGCTAGTGCTCAGCTCACGTTGTCCTTTTTATTCAGTCCAGGACAGGAGCTGCTGGGATGGTGCTGCCCATTCTGGCTGTCTTTTCTCACCTCAGTTAACCTAATCTAGATTCTCCTTTATAGACATGTCCAGAGACTTGTTTCCATGGTGATTCTAGGTCCTGCCAAGTTGGAGATCAATAGCCAGCACACAGAGAGAAGATGGGACCGAGATATACTGGTCAACACTTGACGGTTCTCTTAGGAAAGAAGCTTGATTTGTAGGCTCTGCCATTTCTGTCACTTTTGTGTCACAAATACACAAATACTCCCGCCATGGGTGAGTGACGTCACTGAATTCAGGGTTAGGAAGGGGCTATGATCTGTTTTCCCCTCTGAGCAGAGGCTTTCCTCCTCTTCTCTTCTGCCTCTTCCTCTTTTTCATCCTCCTTCTTCTCCTCCTCCTCTTCCTTTTCTCTTCTTCTTCTTCTTTTTTTTTTTTTTTTACTACACAGGGTTCCATGCAGCCCATGCTAGCTAGGAACTTGCTATATAGCTAAGAAGGACCTTAAACTTCTGATTCTCCTGCTTCTGCCTCCCAAGTGCTGGGATTACAAGCAAGACATGAGCCACCACACCTGGTTTATGCAGTGTTGATGAATAAATCCAGGGATACAGGCACACGAAGCAAGCACACTACCAACTGAGCCACATCCTCAACCTCAGCTAGAGTCTGTGAGAGTCAGGCACATCTGTGCTTCAACACTTGGCTCAAGTTTCTTATATATCCTAATTGAAAATTTTTCTGAGCCACAAAAATAAAGTTGGAAGGAGAGAGAGATGGGGGGGGGGCGGGGGCGGGGAGAAAGATAGAGAGAGATAACCTTGAAGAGAAAGTGGGATGAGTCAAAGAACTTGGTATAAGAGATTTCTTCCTCTATGTGGAGGAGACACTGTCTTAACCTTATTTTCCTCAGTTTACCAAGTGGAGGTGGCACATAAATAAAATCAAGACCACAAACATTCAGCAGGCATTTATCCAAGGTCCCAAGTTTATCTTACTTGTTCTGGAGGGTCAAAAAGAAGATAAGGCTGACTCTGACCTCAAGGGGAACAACACATCCAGAGGCAGGATGCTAACTGCATGCAAAACCCAGCTCCTACCTTTCTCATCATAATGCACATCTGCCTTCCGAGGGGTACCATTGGCAGAGCCCAGGGAGAATAGCTGTTTCCACAGCTGGCTGCATTTCAGGACCCCACTGGCCAATTGGCACAAAGCTTTATAGGAAATATCTTCTGGAGGCTCCTTGCCCCATGTTAATCAGCCAGTCTGGGAGTCTTCCTTCCGTCCACTTTACATTGGCTTCCTCAGCCTCCCTGGTCCCCAGACACGGTATAAAGGAATGATTTTGCAGAGTACGCTTCATTTTGAAATGCAACTGGAAACCTATTTTATTTTCCCCCAACTCTTTTTCCAAGTGGCAAACATTGAGTGCATACGGCCATCCCAACGCAAAGGCACAGAGGAGTGCATACATTATTTGGAATAAACAGAGACACAATGATTATTACAAGGGCGATTACCCTCCCGGGGACCATGAGTTTGGAATTATGCAAAATAGAAGAAGACTGATTCTTAAAAGTTCACATAACAGACATTTAAATGAGGCGATGATGAGGAATACAGTATCTCCTAATGAGTTAACATTTCCTATGCAAAGTCCTGTTGGAAAACACCCTGCTGTCCCACTAGCTTGGGCAGCTTGTGAGAATGCATTCCGAGTGTGTATACAGTTATCTATGAAGTATATTATTTGTCTACAAACAATGAAAGTTCAATTACAATTGTACTGAGTGCTTGCCTATTCTGGACCTTGAGTGTGAGTAGAGGCAGCACTTGCATTTTCCATGGGGAGTCTGCCAAGCAGTCATTGAGCACGGATGCCTTTTAGTAAGGTTCAGACGCCATGTATCTGCAGTAACATAATATTTGAAAGAAGCCAAAGGCTGAACCACATGCACCTTATCCTCCGTAGGTATATTCCAGATTTTGCCAGAAGCCTTTCCCTTATAAGTTTCATCTTGAGGATACAGGGAACCCACCAGGACACAGCTGAGTTTCTGATGCATTGTGGGTGGAAGAAGATGATACTGTTTTCTCTGCCTTACGGTTTGCTTGGTGGCCTAGAAGCTTCCAGTGAAGAAGGTAGACTCAATTGTGGCACAATGGGCATTTACACATGCATAGACACTTTTAATGGCCGAGGAGAGCATACACAAGTCAGGAGACAGGTATTCAAACGGAGGGTGACTGTGAGATAGCCTATCAGCGCCAATCATTCCTCACATGGGGAAGAATTCTCACTCATTAGGTGCTCCGTTTCAATGTAATGGTGGGTGTCTGGTCCCCTCTGTCTCTATCTTCTAAGGGCTATGCAGGCCTAGGGAGAAGAGGGTTATATGGACGAACTGAAAGAAATCGTGCATCAAATTCCAGTCAGTGTTCAAGCTTTGCACAGCTTGCTCTCACATAAGTATAGCCGCTCTATAGTGGGAATGAAAGACAGCGCAGGGTTTGGGGCGTAGGGGAAGCAGTTCATGCGTCACAGTCAAGAAAAACAGCGGTGAGATGGTTTGGGGTGGCCAAGCCCAACGCCGCAGATGACATGAGGAGAGTTTAGAGGAGCAAACAGAACGCAAGTCCCAAACACACATGAAGCACCGTTTGTTCTTCGGGAACCCAACAGAGTGCCAAGGTTGAGATGCATTCGTACATAGACAGGTGAGGGCGGGAGGCCCCAGGATGAGTGCCAGGCACTGGCACATGGGTTGGACAGGCGTGGAACTGTCTTAGTTTTATACATCAACATCAGCTCCTCCTCTTCTTTAAAATGCCATGCAGTCTTAGCTCTGTCATCATCGCTGACTTAGATCATTTCCCAGAGTCACTGGGCAACCAAGGTCTTTCTAGACAGCAGCGGGACATGTAAATTCCCTGGTTTTCTCTGAGCAGCCCAGCCCCCAGTTTGAACTGCTAGGTGAATGCTAAGTACCATAATTTTGGGGAAGAAATGCTGGGTCTGCAGCGATGACTCAGTGGTTCAAAGCGGTTACTGCTCTTGCAGGGGACTTGAGTTTGATTCCCAGCATCCACGTGGTGGATCACAACCACCTGTAACTACAACTTCAGGGGACCCAGTGCCTCTCACACAGACACATAATTAAGAAAATAAAAATAAATCATTAAAAAGGCAATTCTTAAGACACGTCAAAGGCAGCTCATTAGATTAACATTCCCCCCCTCCCCCCCGTATGTATGTGTTGCTTCAGTTTTTTATTGTTTTCAAGCAGGGACCACTGTGCTTTCTTTCAAGTGACAGGAACTATGACAGCTGCCCTATAAGGTATTCAACGGTTAATTAAGACACGAGTGTCATCGCTGAGCTCTTTTGTGTTTCGTGGGAAGCAGTTGCTAAACAGATGAAAGTGGGTCTGAGGCGAGGGGTAGCATAACTATTATTTCAATTAATAAATAGCTCTAAAAGAGAAGGAAGCGATAAAGGCCTCAGAGCGCCTGAATCTGCCCCGGTTCTGTCAGGAAAATTAAGCAGAGCACGGGTGATCGCTCTGGCTTCTGCCGAAGAGATTCAGGCAAGTCGGGTCACCTGTGCTGAGCAGGTTCCTGGCTGCCTGGTTCTTGGGGCACCCCCTAGTGACATCTTGGTATACCCTCCCACAATCATTTCCTGCTACAGAGGGAAAAGGTATAAAATTCCTCCTTCTCTTCCAACCGCACAGTCTCCCCCTACTTCCTGCCCCCCTCTTTCACCAAAGAAGCCCTAACATGAATTTCCAGACAAATATCAGGGAAGCATTTATAAATATTTCAGAGGTGTTTCATAAATAAATAAGCAAATCTACAAAAAGGCTTCTTTTAATGAGATCTTGGCTGTGGTCTGTGCCTTTTATTTGAGCATCATTAAAATCAGTTGGGGAGTTTTTTTTTTCTACTGGACTCTTTTGGGGGGTTTCATAGCATATGAACATGCTTGCTATGTGTCTCTGAAACACGCAGCCTTTTCTTTGACAGATTAGGCAGCACCAGCTCATGGGAATAGCTTTTACTCTTTTTAAAGTAAATACTAATCAATAGCAACGGAACAGACAAGAACCTGCTTGCTGCCTAATTGCACCGTAGTTTCTCATAGACCCAGCAGAATTTTCCCCTGGATAGAACAAAATTAACTACCAGGGACTGGGCCTGTGAATTATCACCGACACTCTATTCAAATGTAATTAACACAAAGCACCAACTACCACATGCATGTTCAACGATCTTTTTTTAAGTGTGTGTGTGTGTGTGTGTGTTTAAAAAAAAAAAACAACACAGGGTTTGGGGGCTTTGCCTTCCATGTCAAATGTTTCAACACACACATCTGCATGGGAAATCCAGCTGACAGGGATCATGGAACTGACCAGTATTAAGGAACCTCCCTTCCTCTAACTTGGTGCCTGCAATTTCTCTTCTACCATTTCGTGCCCTCTGCTATTTTTTTTGGCAGCATCAGGGATACCTAGACCATCTCAGAGACAAACAAATGACTGAATGTAGTGCAGTCAGTGAATGTAGTGACCAGCACTAGCCAAAACAGATGCTTGACAGGCAGCTATCTTACCCACTGCCTGAGGCTTGGATGTTAAGGGCATTTACTTTAATTAGTAAGAATTAATAATTCAGTTGTGAAACAAGATTTTTTTTTATTATTTGTGTGAGTGTGTGTGTGTGTGTGTGTGTGTGTACATGAGTCTGTGAAGGTCAGAGGTTGAAGTTGGGTATCTGTAACAATAGCTCTAACCTTATTATTTGAGACAGGTCTCTCACTGATATGGGGCTCACCAAATTGGCTTGGCTGGCTGACTAGCAAGGCCTGAATATCCACCAGTACCCACTTCCCCAGTGATACAATCACAAGCATGTGCTGGAATACCCAGTTTGTCTTAGGGATTGAACCCAGGTCCTCAGGTCTTCAAGGCGAGCTCTTTACCAACTGAGCCAATTCTCCAGTCCTCCAAAACTGTGGTCTCTTAATGTATGAATTCTTTAGAAGTGACCACACATGGAAACCTCTTCTTAGAACTTGACCTGAAGGTTCCTTATAGACTCCAGGGGACCAAGTTGTCACAAAGCCATCTCTCGATCGAATGAGGGTACAGGGTATTTTGAGTGTTCTCAAAGGATATTTAGCATTTCTAGTGATTTCACTAGATGTGATTTCACATGCTACATAGAGTATTATACAGGCCAGTTGGCTAATCCACCATTTTGTGCAGAGATCAGTGTGGAGCTACTGTAGTCCCTAGTAACTTGTGTAGAATTTGAGTGCCACAGTCTCACAGTAACTGACTCTGTGACCAGAAACAGTTAACACGGTGATTCTTCTAGGAGTCATTCCCTTGACCCTTTCATTCTGGAATACTTGGTTCTGACCTTGAACCTTTGTCTGAGGTCTGCCTGAATGCTTGGAGCTCCCTATCTCCACACCGACACACATGGCCATATGTATTTCCCATGGCTCCTTCCAGAGCTCACATATGTCTTCTTAGTGGAATTTCCATCTGATCTGCCTTGGTGAAGCCTATTCGTGACTCAGGAACAGCTGTAAAGAATGCTCACCTTCACATGCAGGTCCGGTGTGCTGTGTGGGTAGGTGGGTGTGGGAGTTCCCTGAGATGTCCAGAGATCTTGCACAGACATTACTTCCATTGAACATATTTTCTCTTGGTTCAGAATGAACTCAGAGAAGCAAACCAGCAGCCACAACAACAAAATACTAATCGAATTGGAATGCAAATATTGAGCGCGCTTTTCTCTTAGAAAATGTCCTATTACCCACCCACACCCACCCCAGCAGTACGAATGATTTAGAGAGAGAAGGTACCTCTGGAGAGACTGGATAAGGATAATACCAAATTTTAAAATCAGTAGAAAATGAGTACAGGGGTAGGCGGCACTATTATTGCTGCTAAAAATAGGCCTTGAGAAGCTACAGTAAATGGAAAAACCAGAAAAGTCATCCCTCTTTTTAGCTGCTCTGAAATCCCACATCCTTCAGGAGTCATTTTCTCCAGAGGTTTCAATTATAACACTTTGGATTCAATATTCATTGCGATAGTGGTCTCTCCCCTCGTCAATGCCCCAGGAATGCAGGCTGAACACTGAGCTTATTACCCATACAGAGAGCTTGGTTCTGCCAACCAGATACTGTGCCAGATGCCAAGAACTGGGGCAATTATACCCAGTGCGCTGCCTGGTGTACTGATGATCGGAATTATTTTACAATAATTCTTTAAAAATCTTTTTTTTTTTTTTTTTTTTGTGTGTGTGTGCTGACGTAGGAGTGTGTGCATGTTGGTGCATGCTGGTGTGCGGATGATTCTGGGTGGACATGCACATGTGTATTTATGCGTGTGGAGGACAGAGAGCAATCTTGGAAGCCGTTCCTCGGTGCTTTTTGGAGACAGGATCTCTCGCTGATATGGAACTTGAAAAGTAAGCTGTTCTTGCTGGCCAGGGAGCCCCGGGGGTCCTCCTGTCACCACTTTCCCAGGTTACAGGTGCACACCACGACTACCAGCGTTTTAAAACTGGTTTCTCATTATTGAACTCAGGTCCTTGTGTTTGCATGGCAGGCGTCTTAGCAACTGAGCTATCTCCCTGGCCCTTTATTTTTTATGTCTTGTCTTTTCTTTCCACCAGAGAGTTCTAAGGTTACAACAGCAGATAACCCAGGGGCTTCAGAGAAAGGATGCAACACACACACACACACACACACACACACACACACACACAGACACAGAGTTAGGTAGGCATTGTGTTATCCGTACAGTTTGTGTGTCTGTGTAGAGCAGTGGTTGTTAACATGTGGGTCACTACCCTTTTGAGGTGTCAAATGAGCCTGTCACAGTGGTTCCTGAAGACCATCTGCATATCAGGTATTTATATTATGATTCATAACAATAGCAAAATTACAGTTAAGAAGAACAAAAGGAATTGTATGGTCGGGGGTCAACATGACATGAGGAACTGTATTAAAGGATCACCATATTAGAGAGGTTGATAACCACTGGTGGAGATTACTATCCCTCCTCGGTAAAGCTCCTGGGGAAGGGGAGGGAAAGGGGTCTTCCCACACCGTTCATCTCAAGGTGGATCGAATCGCGTCCTGAGAAACTCTGCTGCTATCTTCTCAACACAGTCATTTTCCGCATGGTGTCGCTGTGTGCGCCTGGCGGGGGTCCCACTATGCTGGTTCATTCCTAACTCTAGTATCAGGATGGACCAGACAGTAAGTCCTGAGATCTCATCTGCCTCTGGTTCCACTGCAACTTTCACAGAGATCTCACCAATTGCCCAAACCTAGTGATCTCCATCAGCCTTGGGAACTGGATTCTAGAACCTTGGTAGCTAGCAGAGAAAGTGTTAGCAGTAAGTGCAGGAGCGATATTTACTGCTGTCTCCATCTTTTCTCACGCTTAGCCTTTACTGCAGTGTTTACACAGGGACAGAAACGCCCTGAGAAAACACTCAGGAAATAGGCACAGAATCTTTACAATAGATGCACGGATGAAGCCAGGTCACTTTTCTCATGTGATAAAGAAACAGAGGAGGAGAAGAGTGAGGGTGGTCAATCAGGTTTGAGGGACAGAATCCCGGCTTGGACTTCTGGCTCCTAATTCAGAGTTCTTACCACCACATGGGGCCCTTGTTTCTTGTTTGATTCCTAGAGCTTCCTGGCTAGGCAGGACTGAAAGGCCAGATTCAGCAAGCCTCCTGCTTCTCCGTAAAGTGACCTGGAATGTGCTCTTATTTATTTATTTTTCTTTCTTTATGTCAGCCCAGGCATTTTTGTCTCTTAAAAGCAGCTAACCCTTCGTGGCCGAGGTGATGCACGAGTTCACCCATCAAGGAAGCCTGAGGAGCCAGCTTCCTGTGGAAAAAATCTATGTTTGCCCTTCAGCCTCATAATTGTGTTGCAAAGGGGAGAAAAAAAAATAAAAGTGTTTCCCAGCTGTGTGCAGCCATTCCATCATCGCAGGACGAGCCAATAAAAAGCAAGTGGTGGTTCTGTCCATGGGATGTCCAGCTCTGGAATCGGATCCAGGAGACAAAACAAGACCGGGTTATTACCAACAAATGATTACACTCCAGGTTGCATCGAACACACCAGATACTTTAAGTTCTGAGACTAATCGGAAAGAACTAACATATCAGTGTTGATATTTCCTATCTGGATTCCCCGAAACACTATGGAAATGAGCCCTGGATCTTAAATGCTGGCTTCAAAAGCCCCATGGTTGTGTGTGTGTGTGTGTGTGTGTGTTCATCTCTATGAGTGAAGGCCTGTGCTTGCCTGATACATGGTGGGAGATCAGGGAGCAATCTAAGGAGTCAGCCCTCATCTTTAATCTTATTTGAGAAAGGACCTCTTGTTGTTTCTGCACCCACCACGCTAGGGGGCCCTCAAGCTTCTGAGGGGTCTGTCGCTGTCTCACTGTAGGAACAATAAGATTGCAAATATGCCATACTGTATATAGTTTTATGTGGTTTCTGGTGATCCAAACTCAAGTTCTTACACTTGAGTGATGAGTGCCTTACCCATTGAGTCGTCCCCAGCCTGTGCCCCATGTTTTGAACCGATGACATAAACATTGTAATTAGCTTTATATTTATGCATTCATGTGTGGAGGGGAGGTGCATGCCACAGAGTGTCTGGAAGGTCAGAGAGCAACTTGTATGAGGAGTAAGTTCTCTTTCCATCATGTAGGTACCTCAGATCAAACGCAGGCTATCAGGCTTGGCAGCAGCTGGCTCTAAAATGTGACTATTAACCACAGGCTTAGCAGTCTTCACCTTGCTCTGCCACTGGACAGGTAGGTGATAACCGTCTGTGCTTCAGATACATATTAGCAAGATCAAGTAAATAACTATGTAGGCTAGGCAAGCTGGCCAATGAGCCTGGGGATCTGACCATCTCCCTCTCCCCAGCACTGTGATTCCAAGTAAGCACCACCATGCCTGGTTTTTGTTTATTTGTTTGTTTGTTTTAACATGGATTCAGGTCCTCATGCTTACATGCAAGTGATTTACCAGAGAAGCCATGTCCTCAGCCCCACAGAGATGCTTTTAAATGTTGGAAGAGTGGCATCATGGTAACTACTCAAGTTCACTTCTGTTCTGTTAGCCACGTCAATATTCATGAGTCCACAGATATAAAAGATCTTTTTGTTCCTTTGTTCTGAAACATCATATTCTAGGAGCTGGAGAGATAGCTCAGTGGTTAAGAGCACTTGCTGCTCTTGCAGAGGACCTGGGTTCCATTTCTAGCATCCATACAGTACCTTGCAACTGTCTGCAACTCCAGTTCTAGACTTCAGTGCCCCCTCTAGCCTCCATCAATACTGCACTCATACGGTGCACATGCATACAGTCAGGGAAAGCACACACTTAATATAAAATAAATAAATACAAGCATTATTTGAGAGAAGGTCCCATCCCAGACTGGCTTCAAATGCCATGCAGCCAGACCTGCAGAATGACCCTGAGTTTCTGATTCTTCCACCTCCACTTCCCCAGTCCTGGGGATTCAGGTGTGAACCATAATGTCTGGTTAAAGTGGTGCTGGGGATGAAAGCCAGGGCTTCCTACATGCTGGGAAAAGCACTCTCAGTTAAGCCACACACCCAGCCTTATACACATTGCCTTTATGAATGCCCAAGTGTTTTGGGTTTTGTTTTAGTTTTGTTCTTTCTTTTTTTTTGTTTTGGTTTGGTTTTTCAAGACACGGTTTCTCTGTTGTAGCTCTGGCTTTCCTGGAACTCACTCTGCAGACCAGGCTAGCCTCCAACTCAGAGAGATCCCCATACCTCTGCCTCCCCAGTGATGGGATTAAAGGTGTGTGCCGCCACCACCTGGCATGTTCCGGTGTCTTAATGATGACAGCAAGCTCCAACCTCTGCTCCTGGAGTATCTATTCACTCCTGGATGGATGACACAGCTGGACCAGTCTTGCAGCCTACCCTCTGCTCTTAAACCATTTCAGTGGCTGTGCCTAAGAACGCAGGGCCAACCCAGTCTTTCAACATCATCGGGCAGTTGCTCTGATTTCACCAGCAGACAATAGGTGGTTGCCTTCCTGTTGTGATTTCTAGGTTTTCAGAGGGAAACCCTGATTCTTCAACGCCCTTCCTTTCAGGTTTTAAATCCCTTGCACGGGGGATTAAGCAAATCATCCTGCAATGAGAGACAGATTTAAAATACAAATATAGAAAAAGAGTTGATTCAGGACGATGGCCTCCTTCCCTGATGAGTGCTGCATATTCATTTGGGGAGCTTGATGGGGTAAAGAAGAAAGTTTTGGCTTTTAGGAAGAAGGTCACAGAGACTGGGCAGAGGAGAAAGAAGCCTATCAGGAGCCTTGAAAACAGTCTATCACTTTGCTTAAGGCACAGCCTGGTAAACCCTCCAGACTCCAGAGAGATACTTAGACAATTCATTAAGAGATGTGATTTAAATTTTTCAGTGCAGCTTTCTGGAGGCACAATTCATATTTCACAAAAATCCACACGCATTAAGCGTGCGGCTTAACGACTTTTACCAAATTTACAAAGTGGTCGAACCATTGCTAACATTTAGAAACAAGCTTAATTTGAAGAAATAATACCCAGCAAAGGAAGTGCGATGCTACCTGTCTGGTGCCACACTCTATGGTTTTATGGTGAACCTGCATAAGGTTCACCACCCCTGCCCTGGCTTCTGAGCAACTGTGAGCTGGGAGGAGGAGGTGAGCCCAGAAGACAGCCCACCCCCCCTCCCCAGCTCGGACTCAAGCTGTGAGCATTGGCATAGACACAGAAGCCTACCACTGATTCCACAGCCTCCATGTCCACTCTCTGGAAGTCACTCGGAGCTCCTGGGCCACCTCGGGTTTGCAGAGCCAGGAGAGCAAGTGCGCAGCACACCTCCCCCCCAGCCTCCTCCACCCACTTCTCTTTGGAAAGCTTGGAGGAAACTGACCAACATCTGGGCATTCCATGCTGGCTGCCTTGTCTCCTTATTGTTTCTGTTCTTCTCAGAGACAGTCAGCATAACTTCCCCCCCAAAGCCACGTGACAGGGGCTGCTGGGCTATTCTTTCATTTCAGGGCGCTAAGTGACCTACCTCATTCTAGGTCTTTCTGTGTCACAGGAGTCAAGTGGAAAATAGAAAAGTCGGCCCTATTTTAAAGCAAAGTATCGAACAAAGCCACTGCCCTGCTTTGTCGACGACGTGTTAACAGCAGCCTGGGTAAGAACAGCTATGAGCAAATATTTGCTTGAGGGTAGAAACCCACTTAAGCACTTGGAGTTACTCTGTAGGTTCAAAGTCACAGTGGTAGAGCGAAAGTCACACTGGACATGAGGCACCACAAATGCTGTTCTCTCTTCTGAAGAACCATTTTGTCTTCATTTGTCCTTTTAAGTGTGTGCATGTTTTTGTGCAGGGCTGTGTGCATGTGGAGGTAGAGGACAACCTTGGGTTGAATTTTTCAACATGTTGGAAATTTCTGCCTTTCCTTTCCTGTTGGTTCTTTTGAAACAGCTTCTCAGGAAGGTGTTTCATGCCAAGGCTAGCCTCAGATTTGTGATCCTCCTGCCTCTGCTTTCCGAATACTGGGACTATTGGCATGTACCATCATATTTAGATGGCACATTATTTCTAGAACTTTCTATGGTGATGTAAATTCTCTTTCTGACCTGTGCAATACAGGGGTCTCTAGGCCCTACAGCCACCGAATACTTTAAGTGAGGTTAGTGTGGTTGAAGAACGACACTACACTTTACAGGCTTTTAATTACTTTTAATTTAAACATAAACAGGCTTGCAAGGCTGGTGACTCCTATGAGGAACAGGGAAGGGACCTCCAGTTCTAAGAAACAACGAAAGAAGCAGTGACAGGGTAGGGGTCTATCTCACGCTAAGGGAAGCTCAAACCCTCTCTGGAGTCAAGCCTAAGACAGTGACCTGCCTCAAACCTCAGTTTCTTCTTCTGACAAATGGTGATGATACTGGCTCCCTCTCAAATATACTGTGACCATATACTGTGAGAGAAAGCTCACAGCATGTTATCCACTGCACAGAGGGGTCCAGATGTGAAGGATATCAGAAAAGCCCATGCATTAGCCCTGGAAGGGCTGTTTGTTGCTGTGAGTAACCCAGTATTTTGCTCACCAACATATTTACATCTGAAATAGAACGGAAGGGAGATAGATTTTTCCACCCACTGGGTGGGGACCAGAGAGGGAGGAGGAATGGAGGACAGGAGTTTTGCCTCGTTGACATTTTTCCCAAGGCTGTCCCTGAAGGTGTCCTTTGATTGACTGGGTGAAATGACACAAGATCTAGACAGACATCCACTCTCCCAGATGCATCTGCATTGTATTGCCCTTTCAGTCTCACGAGGGAGATCTCCCTGGCCATGGGGTACACTAGAAACACCAGCACTAGGTTTAAAATTCTCCAGAAGCAAAGGGCAAGTCCTCAGTGTCCTACACCACGGCAAAAAATAGCCTGAAACATCAGAGTCGCACTTTCTGCACTGGTTGGATTTTATTTTGAACTAGAAAAATGAACGCAAAGTTGCCGTGGAAGCTAATCCTCAGCTCTCTTTGCCCCCAGACATGCTCAGGGGTAGTAACTTACATCAGATCTACCTTAAGAAACAGCTTCCCAGCTGGGTGATGGTGGTGCAGACCTTTAATCCCAGCACTGGGGAGGCAGAGGCAGGATGATCTCTGTGAGTTTGAGGCCAACCTGGTAGATACAGTGAATTCCAGGATAGCAAGAGTTACTACAGAGAAACTCTGTCTTGAAAAAACAAAACAACAAATAAAAAATAAAAGCAAAACAAAACAAAAGAAAAAAGAAAAAGAGAAGAAAACCTAGCTTCCTTGCCTTGCCAACGGAGCACTCAGCAATAGAACCGCTCTAAGAATGCTAACCCCCCATCGGTGCCTACTCTCTATACCACATAAGAGATGCTGAGTGTGGGGCCCTGGGCAGGCTTTCATAAAGCCAGCCAAGGTGATTGTGAGGCGCAGTCCAGTATCAGAAGCTAAGGTTTTGAGGGAGAGAGCTGCACAGAAACTCACGACCGATCGTCTCATCCCAGGTGAGCCAGGACTCCTCTCCTCCTCCCAAGGGCTGATAAAAATCCTGCTGAGGTTTCACTTAACATGAGCTGCCTATTGCAAAGAGGAGGTTTCTCAACCAGCATCCTCTCTAATAAAAATCTGTTTCAGGCTAGTTCTACATTGTTAGTGTTGACAGGGAAATTCCCTCATCGAACTGGCGACAGAAAAGAGCACTGCTTTAAAACCAAGCCTTGAAGAGTGAGTTAGTAAACTGGCTTCCGAAGTCCTAAATCCCTCCACAGAAAAGCTGCCACCTTGACTTCTGCACACTGCCACCTGGTGGGGTCTGGTCTCAACTTCAAGGCTGGGCCTCATCCTTGCGCTCCAGCCTCCCCCCACCCCCACCCCAACCCCAGTTGCATGTCATTTAGGGAAATGCCACGGTTTTTTTCAGTCCAATTTACTCGTGCCTTCCCCATTGATCAGACTTCCTTCTCCTCCTTCCTCCCATCTGCTTAATGTAATTATTGCTTTCACATGGCAAAGCCATTTTATGTAATAGCTTTGTTTGTTACTATGGTTACAAGTTTTGTAGCACTTCGGAATATAAATCTGTCATCAGTCAGGAAGCAGCTTTGTATTCGTTGAGGTGCAGTCTCAGGCATGGCAGGGAGCTGAGTCTTTGCTTCTAAGGAAAGTGGCCTTTCTTGGTTTAATCAACCTCAGAAGTTCCTCCAAGCCTGACTTAACACTAATGGAAAGTTGCTGGGGTCCCTCCACTGTATCCACCTAGAACCCACGCTGCCTGCACGAGGCACCCTGAGACACTCTATCTGGAAGAAAGTAGAAGTCAGCTGTGATTCAGGGTCAAGAGCCCTTGCTTTGCATGATGGGAATTCTTCTTGGTCAAGGGAGTCCTGACTGGCAGATTACCCAGTTGCTGGTGAGGGTTCAGTGTCCCCTTCCAGCTGGATAGTCTCTGGGTGTAATTCCTCCCTTTCACGCAGAAGAAGCCTCATTTATTTCCAGAGGGAAACAGTCTTATAATCTCTTCAGAAGGTGGCAAAAGTTCAGTCCTGGATTCCATGTGACATCCTTTAGAGGCAAAGCATGCCGATGTCTATGATCTGACAGGGTTTTATACCGGGCTGAGTCAGAATTCCTATAGCCTCCTAGTTACAGCCAATAATAGCTAAGCTTGCTGTTTATGTAGCATGCATCTGTGTAGCCACCTCTGGTAATTCTGCTGACTCCAGGGGGGAAAGGTGCTGCTAACCCTTGGCATCATTCCCATTTTACATAGAGGGAAACTGAGGCTTAGAGGGACTGAACATTTCCTCAGAGTCACACAAACCAGTGTGTTTTGGGAGTTTGTAGCATGTGAACTGAGTAGTTTACATTCTCAGGAGCCCTAGCTGCCAATTTAACAGAACCACACTTCACAGGTTCAGACAGCCAAGATGGAATGAGGAAAAACAGAGCAGTACCCAGCACCTCACCAAGGCCTTGACTGATGCAAACTGAACCAGCTTCAGCCATCCTCTTGAGGCTCTGAGAAAGTTGTGGGCCTAGTAGCCCACTGGTGAATTTCCAGTGGCTCCTGATTAGTGAGCCACGCCATTCTAGCTCATCGTCTTAAAGCAGCTACGTATTTATTTATGTGACACACAGGGCAGGATAATCTGCACTTACATAATTTCATGGTAACTATGACTGGAATTGTATGTGGAAACCAGGCACCCTGAGTTCCATGAATCCTGTGACCTAAGAGTTACCCACTGACAACATGAGTCCTATGGTCTTTTAAGAAAAAAGTTATTATGTAAGGGACTTGGTTTTTGCACTGCTGGTGGATTGAAAGAAGGCAGGAGCCCTAGTGATATCAGAAATCTTTTTATTTTTTATTTTCCTGCCAGGTGAGGTTGTTGTTGTGCAGGTTTGACCTGTCCTGATGCCCTGGTGGCAGGGAGGGGACATAAAAGAGATGTGCGAGCTTCAGCAGAGGACACAGGCCCAGGGGTGTACCAGGCGGGTCTCAGCATAGCAAAGGATGACTAAGTCGCTGAGCAGAGTGTGGAAGCGAAGAGCCTTTGTTGCGGGGGCTTCGGGGTGGGGAGAGCTCAGGATGATGCAGGCTGTCTGGTCCTCTGCCTGGCTTTCTGCTCTGGGGCTGGGAGAGCACTACAGACTGGAGGCTGAAGCAGAGGAGAGGCGGCTGAAACACGGCAAGGCTGCCACAAGGACATGCACTCTGTCTGCATGTACCGGCATGTACCGCTCCAGGTACACACAGAATCCACCCTGGCCCACCCCTCCTCACCCCTTGAAAGGACAAGCCTCTGTGGGATGGCTCTTGGTGCCTGTTCTCACTTCACTGGATCTGAGAGCAGTCGAACTCCACAATGGGATGCTGAGAATATGTAATGTTCAGGACTCCGTTTCTGTGAACTGAAGTGGGCTCTTGTTCTTTTATAGAGGAGGAACAGAGAAGAGCCCAGGAGGGGTGGACGTGTGGCCTAAAATTCCCTCAGCAGATAAATGATAGAGCCAGGCCTGGAACCCACATAGGTCATCTCTGAATGATAATTGTCAAAGCTACTGAGGGACATGCACACATGCACAGATGCATACGACATTTATCTTTTACCTACTGAACACCTTTATGCAGAGACTTCTGGGTGAAATTCCTCCTAGAGGTCCCAAGCAAGAAAATGAAAAAAGAACTCTGCAGTCCACTCCAACTCCCCTCCTCTTCTGGGGCTGACAGCTCAACTTTTCCCTAGGCAGAAGTTTTTACAGTCATTTTTCTCGTCCTCACTTGGCCCTGCCTGTGTTTAATGTAAGCAGTTTGGATCTTATGTACTGGAATTTGGGGGTAGAAAGTTTCTGGATGGAGGTAGAGGTGCCAGCACACCAATCAAAAGATATTTGTTTCAACTCTGAGGATGAGGAAGGATGCCTGAGGTTGACATCTGACCTCCACATCTGAGGCTAATCTCTGACTTCTGGACAGATGTGTGTAAACACATTCACTGCACACGTACCTGCACTCATTCACACCATATTGGTACTAACAGGGCTGCTGCATGTAAATCAGCCCCTTCTCGGAATCCAGCATGAGGCAAGCATTTAATTTAAAGCCATCCACCATTGAAACAATTTTAAAATGTCACGTGCTAGCTCTGTACACAACTAAGGAGAACAGCAGAACAAACACTCAAGGACACATCTCCTAGCCTTGATCATTGCTGAACTCCAGCTGATTCTGTTTGAACTATCCTGCCTCCTAGCTCTCAAAAATAAATATACCCTTTAAAGACACAGACATCGATCTATTTATGTGTAACTTCCCATCACTAACAAACAACCTTATAAAAACATAATAAAAAAAAATCAGTAGTTGCTAGGAGTTTGTGGGGAACAGGGGGAAACAAGAGGAGCACTGGGGACTTTCAGGGTGGTGACACCACTCTGTACCAGGTAAACAGGAGATACACACTAGAGGACATTGATCTAAAATCATGAATGTACATCGCCGAGCATGGACATGAATGTGAACTGTGGCCTTGGGGTGACTGATGTCTCAGTGTAGGTTTGCTGGTTGTAAAAAGAGAAGGTGCTCCTTTGACACAGAAGACGACAGTAGGGGAGGCCGTGAGTGTGAGGTGGGTGTGGCTGTAGCTGCTGCTCAGTTCTGCTGTGCACCTAAGATTGCTCTAAAAAGAAAGTCTGAAACACATAATCACAACACCATTACCATCGCACACTGCCTCGACTTACCATGTTTCCCAGCTAACTCGCAAAAAGCCTCTTAACGATAGGTTTGCTTAACTCAGGATACATGCAAGGTCTCTTGAGCCTATGTTTGTTCCATTTGTTTTTGTTTTGTTTTTCATCTTCTGAGACAGGGTCTCACGGAGCTCAGGCTGACCGCAAACTCCCTGTGTAGCTGAGGACGATGTTGAACTCCTGACGCTCCTACCTCTGCCTCCCAGATGCACAGCTAGCAGGCCTGCACTATTCTTAATTCATTTTATTCAGGAACCAAGTACAAAGACAATGGACAGGGAGGCCTCCTGTGATGCCTTGCTGCCAAACAGGGCACTGTGTAAAATAAACGGTACAGTCCTGGAGGCTCCTGGAAACACTCTAGGAGCCATCGGAGGTGTTTTTCTGACTGCAGCCAATACCAGATCTAGCAAAGAAGGGTATGGGGAACTGTGCCCACAATGAGAGCTACAACTATTACACTACAGACAAGAAGTTTGGAGGGAGGCTTCTGTATGTTTTTGGCGTACATGTGTGTGCATGCATGTGTTATGTGTGTGCATGAGTGTACATGTGTGTGCATGTGTGTGCATGTGTGTGGAGGCTTCAGGCGGTCTTCAGTTGTCTTCCTTAATCTCCTTCTGTCTTATAATGCTGAGGCAGTGTCCTGTTTGAACCCACAGTTCACCATCCAGCTAGTCTGGCTAGCCAGCTTGCTTTGGGATCTCCTGTCTCTGTCCCCTGAGTGATGGAATTACACACAGACCATCAAACCCAGCCACTTTTTACATGGATATTGAAGATCAGAATTCTGGTGTTCACGCTTATATGCCATGCACTTTACTCACTAAGCACTCTCCCCAGCTGGAGAAGAGATTCTTAAAGGAGTACTTCCACAAAGGCAGACAAAATGAGGCATGTGGTCTCAACAGTTTGCAAGAAATGCATGTTTTAAGCTTTTCAGATCTCATGGTACAAGGTCAGAGGCAAGATTCACTGTGTCTTTCCCCTTTGCCCCAAGACACGTTTTCATCAGAACACAGATGCTGCCCTCTGAGGTCTAGGGGGAGATAGGATCCTATGTCCAGGAAGCATTTTCCCTTGCATGGATTCTCTTCAAAATCTGGCTCCAGAGCATCTGGTCTGCATCCCAAGTCATCCCCCCGCAGGGGACTAGCATCTGACAGAGATGACCATGAAAGGCATTTGTGAATAAGGGGTGGAGAGATATGGGTCTATCCCAACTCCTAACAGAAGAGCCCACAGTTGTAAGATATATTTACTTTATTTACTATCCTGTCCTGTTGATTCAGCTACTAATTTGCATCTCATCATCAATTACTACACAAAGAGTGACGCCTTCGAGAATGGAGTAAAGAAATTTTACTTTGCCAGTTGCCTCATGGCTTCTCTGTCTCCCCAGGCCCCACCAGAGATCACAGTGGCAACACCCCATCCGGAACAGCCAGCATGGGCCCTCCCTTTGAACACACCCAACAGCATGCCAAGTGTTAGATGCAGTTCCACTGAGTTGCTCTGGAGGTGGGGTGTGCATGGGGTGTGCATGGGGTTCGGCAGGCTCCTGGTCCCTTGACCCAGCTGACTCTGTCTTATGTGGGACTGTGACAACTGACCATGAGAACTTGAGAGCATAGGGCAGCACAGGAGAAGAGCACAGGAAAGCTCAGCCCACTGACACTCACCAAGTGCATGAAACCTGCCTTGGTACTCCTTTTCTTCTTTTGCTAGGAATCCCGAGTTCCTAAATGATAGTCTGTTCCAGAAGAGCATTTGGGCTTTACATTTGTTGGTGACTCAGCTGAACTTGGTAGCTGATGACTTTCCTGAGGCTTAAGGTTTGAACCGATACAGGTTCTGGAAGAATGGAAGGGAGGACTTGAGTTGCATTTTTTCACCCCACTGATTGGAGATGAAGCTCACACTGGAATGAGCATCCTTGTACTCTGAAAGAACTTTCTGATTGTGTCACTGTAACCAGTACAACTTCATGCTTACACAATAAACAAGAAACATGGAATATCACAAAGAAGAAAACTTAAGCCACCACTATAGCCAGGTTAAATGATAAAGGCTTAAGGCCCAGCTAAATGGCTCAGTGGTTAAAAGTGTGTACTAACTATTCAGAGATTCACCTGCCTCTGCCTCCTGAGTGACACCCAGAGTTACAACAGAGAAACCCTGACTCGAAAAACAAAAACAAAACAAAAAAAGTATATGCTACTGTAAAAACTTGGTTCTCAAAGCCCATGTTAGGGAGGCTAACAATCACCTATAACTCCAACTCAAGGTGAATCCAATGCCATTAGCAGCCAAGGGCACCTGCATTCATGTACATGTACACACACACACACACACACACACACACACACACATACACCCCTAAAATAATAAAAATAAATATTAAATAAATAAATTATATTAAATAAATAAATTATAATGCCTTCTAGTTATCATTTTTGGAGATAGGGCCTTTTTGTTTGTGGCCCAGCCTGGCCTTGAGCTCATAATATACAAATATTTTTATATATTTTAATGTATTTTAGATTCCCCTAATCACATTTCTACACATTGGATTTAATGGAATACCATTCTGTTTCTAATGGAATATAATTCCATTTTGTCCTAATCCAATAGCAATTTTACTCCATTCTGTTCTATCCCAGTGGAGGACAATGCACACATTTTACTGTACAACCATACCTTTAATTTACTGGAGTGGGAAGTTTTTTATTTAAGAGAACTCTCAGTGATAAAACCTTAAAATACAATGAAAAGAATATATTTTTGGATACGATGGATAGCTATGGCAGGGTCTTCTGGCAAAGGAGCCTCATTCACCATAGACCCTCTCCACTGGCCATTCACGGACTGTGGTGTACGCAAGCAGAGACCTACAAAAGGCAGCCCTGGGAAAAGGATGGATGACGAAGTCAGAAAACCAGCTCTCAAATCCCAACGCAACTTTCTATTGGACTTTGTTCAAGACATTCAGCTCTTCCATCTCCAGACTCCTCGTTAGTTAGTGAGGCCTGGGTCCTCACTTAAACTAATGACTGGGACACTCACACACAGTTAGCAGAAGGAAGTAGTCAGGTGGACTTTGGTGCCTATGGCTGTCCTCAGAGCAGGGTCAGGGCCATCCTGAGTGAGCTCCAGGTGGCACTTTGTCCCAGTGGCCTACATTTATGAGAAGTCCTTTCCATCTGATGTGGAGTGTTCAGCTCTCTGGCCGTCTACGCAGAGCACTTTGCCCTTCTAGGCCTCAGTTTCTCCACTAGGAATATAAGCAGCTTGGATCCAGTGACTGCAAGGATCCACTCTTGTTCTCATTTGGTTTTGTGTTCTGCCTGGCACCTAACTATGGCTATAATAACGCAGGTTCTTCTTTATTTTATGTGTGTGTGTGTGTGTATGCATGCGCATGCACGCCTGCTTGTGTGACTTTATGTGTATCACGCTCCTGCTTGGTGCCTTGGAGACAAGAGGGCATTGGATCTCAAGGACTAGAGTTACAGAGTCTGTGTGTTACTAGACATGGGTGCCAGGAACTGAACTTGGGTCCTTTACCGGAGCAGTAAGTGCTCTTAACCACTGAGCCGCCTTTCCAGCCCAAAACACAGGTCCTTCCTGGTATCTGTTGAGTGAGCAAATGGTAAACTAAGGAGTGGAAACTACTTTTTCCATGAATGGAAACTCTAGAAGGTAATTTATAATTTCCATAAACTCTTGAGGTTTTGTCTCATCGCATCCTTTGATCACAAGTTTTGACACACAGACGGAATGAAAGTAAGGAAATTCTGTGGAGTAAGATGACCAAATGTGTCTCTAAGGGGATAAACAGATGAATTCCTGCTGCAATTCCATTTATGAATAAGGTCTTTCTACCAGATGGAAACTTCCAGAATGCTATGGTAAAGGGGAAACACCTTGCACTTTTTAAAAGAGAGCCTTTTGTAGCACATTCATGGACCAAAATGGCACCCTGGAGAAGCAGCCTTTCAGACACAGTTGGAAACATTACCTCTTCCAATATTGTCAAATGAAGTAGCATTTACTCATGGAGACTACCCTGGGAGTCCTTCATCCAGGGATTTACTTAATCCCCTAGTCAGTTCCTGAAAATACTACCAGAATTCCAGACTAGAAGTTCATGGAAGGCAACAACGAATCCACATGTATTATGTGTGCCTACCCATCCCCTGGGAATCTAATGCATGATAGGAGCCCAGGAAATATAACACTAAATTAATAGCTAATAATCAGAAATGAACATGTTAAACTAAGATAACAGGAATGAAGAACAACTGCTTTTCATTTTCTAAGACCCTTTGAAACTATGGAAGATGGCCAGGCGATGGCTCAGTTGGTAAACTGACTGCCTCACCAGCACGAAGACCTGAGTTTGAGCCCAAAAGCCCATGTATGAAGGCTGGGTGTGGTTGGTGCATGTTTGGAATATAAGTCCCTAGGAAGCAGAGACAGGTAGGTCTCCGGGGCTCATTGTTGAGCTCTAGGTTCAGTGAGTGATCCTGGATCAAAAACCAAGGTGTGAAACTCCCAAAGATGACATCTGTGGCTGGCCTCCAACCTCTACATGCGTAGCACACACATGCACATGAACATGCATACACATACACAGACACATAATAAGAAAAACAAAACAACATCAGAAAAGAACAGCATAACGCTGTGAGATCCTCTGCTCCAATGCTCTCCGTTTCAAAAGGGAAAACATTTGAAGTCACACAAAGTCACACAGTAAGCCGGTGGGGGAGCTGGGACTGTGCCTGAGCCTTCTGACAGCTTTCACTTGCCCATGCTGACTTGCTAGGAGAGTCTAACATGATGCTGGCAATACAGCACAGGACTCCAGGCACCTACTCTTCTAGAAGGTTCCAAAGAAGCACAAGGGCTGGGGATGGGGTGGGGGAGTGTGGCTTGTGGGCTCATCATCCCCAGAGATGATTACCGGTGTTTCTATTTTTTTTTTCTCTTATTAATCTTGAACTGTTTGGTGAAGACTGTCCTCAAGTCAAGGAGCTGGACAAACTCCTGCTCTCCCCCTCTTCCTGCTTTGTTCTTTTCTTTGAGCTGGGTCCACTGGAAGAGCATTGTATGGTTCCCCTGCTGGGTCTACAAGGCCCCTTTTCGGTTCAATTAATGAGCCATAAATAACCCAATGAAGGTGTCAACAAAGAGGGTAATTTATCATCCCTTGTCAGGGAGGTGAGCCTTGCCGAGGCAAACGCTCATTCACAGTCTGGTGCAACATGTTAAGATTTATTCCTGTCCAGGTCCCTCCTTCTCCAGGCCCCCCTCTCCCAAACCAAGATTTATCTTCCGCAGGAATCCTCGCAGGTGCCCTGCACTGACAAATTCGCTATGAAGTCTGGTATTCATCACCGGTTGGGCTTTGTTGGGAGGAAGGCAGCAGGAAATAAATTTATTTTAGAGGTAACATACTTAGGATTCAAACATGCTCAAGGGGAGCGGTGAGGTTATTTTCATCCTTCTGGTTCTGGAGAAGAAGAGAGAGAGAGAGACAGAGAGACAGAGAGACAGAACAGGACACCCTCTTCTTGACTGTGCCTCGGAGGAACCAGTAGGACTTCACTGAGTGTGCCTTTGGCTGCTGGTATAGATGCTTATCACACACATGAAAGCCTGGGTTGGAAAATCTCACACTAGAGTAGAGAGAGCCAAAAGCTTCTGAGATGCTTGATCACAATTCCAGGTTGTCCAGGTTCACTACCCACCTTCTGGCAACCCTGAGAGTATTGCATCCTGAAATGGGTGTGTAGAGCAGCCATCTGGAAGAGCTTGCTAAGACATTCTTCCCTGGGCCTCCCCACTATGCTCCCTCCCCCACTCCTGGAGGCTCCCACAAACTTTCCAGTATTCTGTTGAGTCTCCAGCCATCCATGTGGACTTTCCACAGGCAGCAATATGTAGTGCCTATGGCCACTAGTCACAGTGGCTCTTGAGCAGTTGAAGTGTGGCTATTATCAGAGAGGCACTGTGGGCTGGGGAGATGGCTCATCAATAAAGCCCCTGCTGTGCAAGCACGAGCACCTGAGCTTGGATTCCCCAGAACCTACATAGAAGCTGGGCATGCTGACAAAACTTGTCATCCCACTACTGGGGGCGGGGGTTGGAGTGAATATGGAAGTATTTCTAGGACTCACTGGCCAGTCAACTGGCCAGCTGGTAAACTCCAAATTCATTGAGAGACCTTGTGTCAAAAATGCAGGTGAAAAATGATAGAGGGAGACATCCTGCCTTGCTCTCTGTCCTCATGCACGTGCACACAATCATGGGGGGGGAAAAGAGAGAGGTAACTGGATTTCTTAATGTCATTTAATTTCAATAACTCAGATTGATGTACCTGTATAGCTGGTGGTCACCATCTTGGACAGTGCGGTTTTCGCCCGCCAGTCTGTATTACTGACTTTTGGGGAGCTGCACAAAATCAAAACCTCAACACTCATGGTGGGGCTTGAGATACTTGTCTTCTCCCACCTCTCCTTGTTTTCCTAGCTCGTAAATGCTGTAAGCTCCCGGGCTGTGCCCTTGCCAGTCAGGTCTAAGACAGGAGGATGGGGGAATGTATCCTCTACTTGCATTCCCAGTGTCTTCACGAGTAGACACAGGGATCCGATTCTCTAAGCATGTGCCGGACAGGAGTGTGGGGATGTGTGGGAATATGACATAGTCCCACCTATCTGCATGCTCCTTTCCTTCCTAATACACAGAATGGAGGAAATGACCCATCACCAAGTAGTCAGCCAGAGGGGCCCTAATAGCTGTATGAGACAGTGAAGGAAACCACCTGAGGAACTGAGGTGCCAGGAGGGCCCTAGATCCACTAGTTTACAAGCACACTTCTAGACGCGAGCCCATCCTGCCCCTCGGCGGAGTAAGTGAGACAACCTGGCAGTGGATTGTGCTTCATTCACTGAGAACTTAAAACACCCTAGATCCTTCAAGAGTCTAAGCCACCTTCTCCCCGCCTCCCTTGCTATGTTGACAGGGAATCCAACTCCACAGTGGCATGGGGTAACTGTCGACACTTGCTCCCAACCTGTTGAGATTGTGTGTTCCTCGAGGAGCAATGGCTACCTGTTCATCTCTGAGTCTAGACCCTAATCTAGTGGCTGACTAGGGGGATTCAAATAGGATATATAGTCACGGGATAACCTCGCATGAGCCTCAGTTGCGCCCCCAAGGTCTTGCCTAAGGCTTAAGGCCGGTGAAAGAATGGTTTCTAAGACCAGAGTTTGTTCTCCTAGGGTCAAAGGTATGGCTGCTCCATTTTTGCAAAGCTGTGAAAGGGACTCAGCCCATACAAACACATTTAAAAAATCCACATATTTAAAAAAGATTAAATCACCTTTAATCAATTTACTTTGTATGCCTGCGTGTATGGGTACAGTGTGCACATGCGTACATGTGCGTGTTTCTATACATGTGTGGAAGTCAGAGGGTGACTTGCGGGATTCAGTTCTTTCCATGTGAGATGGTATGTCTGACAGAAACAGCAGAAGGCTCCAAGTCAATGACTGGAGCTAGGTAGACCCACATGAGGTGAACTGCCAACTGTCCAGAGGCCTAGAGACCCTGACCTAGACAGAAAGGGGTATCATACAGGCCTCCACCTGACTCCTGTCTCCTGTCTCCTGACCGCCCCCCCTTGCTGAAGCTCCTCCCCCTGCTCCTCTGGTGACTCCCTAAGAAGAGGGCTCTCCAACCTCCACTTACTGGGGGGGGGGGCAGATAAGAGGAGTGGGACTCCAGCTTCCTGAGCTATAGCTCTACCACTCTCTCAGATTCCAGGCGTCCTTCCAGTCTTCAGCATTTGATCTCTGTCCTCATCAAGTGGCCTTGTTTTGCCTCCAGAAAATAGGCACTAGTATCAAAATTCATATACCTGATGCCAAGACTTAGTGCTCCAGAGAGATTTGCTCAGTGCCAAAAGTGCCTCCCCACAGCACAGAGGCTTTTGTAGGAGAGTGCCTTCTAAGCCGCCAGTCCCTAAGAGTACTCCAGAACCAAACAAAAGATGAGACACAGCCTGAAGAGATTCTCAGCTTCCTCTCTAAGTTCTGTCTTATGCTAGAGATAGCTCAGTCCCCACACAGTTGGCTGAGTGTACCAGCTAAATATTCATTTCTTTCTAATAAGCTCAGTGCCAGGAAGCCCTGTGAAGCTACAACATAGACATGTACCAGCTGCATGTAAGCTGAAGTCCAGAAATCAGTGTTACAACAGAGGGTCCCTACATACAAATAAATGAATGAATGCTATGATTTTAAAAAGAAAATCAAATCATGGGGAGAGAAACAACTATATTACTGGTATCTTTTGAATTCACCCTGAAAACAACATCAATATTTCCCTGAATGGAAAGATGTTCTGATGTTTTCCAAGATTACTACTGGAGAGGGGGAAGACTTGAGGTGAAGCTGCTCAAAAAAGCAGTAAATAAAGGCAAGACAGATGGAGACGACAGCAGCAGACTTAAACAAATCCCGTTCCCACCAGGACACTAAGGTAAGCAGCAGTTTGGGGAAGGCACGTTTTGGTAGACCCTCTTTCAGTTGAAATCAGGCCTTTGGTCCCTCTGAGATGGTCTAAAGAAACATCTTTTCCATCAGATTTATTCAGAGACCGGAAACCAAGACCTGAGCCCAAGCGACAGGTAAGTCTCATGTGATCATGCGTCATCACCCAGTTCCAAGTTTCTCCACGTAGAGCTAGAAGTAATTTCCATGCTGCAGTTTGAGATACACAACTTGAGTTTGCCTGAAGCTATGGCATGGCGGACTGTGCGGCTCCCTACAGATCTTGCAACCTACTAGCCCTTTGTCGGGGTGGGTAACTGGTTGGGAAACCTCGCAGGAAAGGACAGCTTCTGCAAATGACTCAGTAGGTGGTTTGGATTCTGGTGACTCAGAACCAAGCCCATGGCCCAACCCTATGACAAGACTCCCTGGGATGGTTGAGATGCTCTGCATGTGGTACTGAGGACCTCTGGTGTTCACCTGCTGAGAGATGAATGTCTTTTCTGGTAAGTCTTTAGGACTGTGAACCAGGACTGCAGCAAAATTCAGTCCATGGCCAGTCTTGCTCTCTAGAGAGTGTTCTATTTGTTTGTAATGAAATAGAGTTTCATGTAGCCCAGGCCAGTCTCCAACTCCGTATGTATTGCGGATGACCTTGAATTCTTGATCCTACTTCTACCTCTCAAGAGCTGGAAATAGGCATATGACACCATACCCGGGGTGTGTGTGTGGTATTGGGCTTCATGAATGCAAGACAAACACTACCAACGGATCTACATTCCAAGCCTCACTGGAGATTTTTGATGCTTTTTCTATCATGTAACCTTCCATTTAACCCCCCGCCTCCATTGGGTTCCGTCATCTCCCACAGTCATGAGCCTATAGGTACAAACTTCCTAGTTCTTCCTTTGTTTCCACTGCTTCCTGGAGCTATGTCTCTGAGCAAGACTCCCACCAAGGATATCTAGTGACATAACTAAAATTCCAACATTCTTCCCATTTTTCATCAGACTTTCTCCTAGCCCCCACAGAATGCTGTCCAAATTATTTACTTTGGCTAACACATCCTAATCTATCCTTGAAGACCCAGTTTGCTCCACTATTCTGCTTATGGTCTAGGTTCTGGACAATTTAGATTGATCATTCCTTCTTCCCTCTGGGTAGTGTCAATTTCCCCTTCTTTGTACTTTTCAATCCTCTTTACCGAAGACCCCTTTTCTATGACTCCTGAGATTCTGCAGCCTAGCCTTCCAGGCCTGGAAAACTAGCTTCCTCCCCGCTTATGAGGCATCCTCGTTCATCTCTTGGTCTCTGACACCACATTTGGTTGGTACCTTTCTATTGACATAGAACACTCTATTCTGAACTATAGATATTTATAGAAACAATGGCTCTTGTCCTTCTGGAATGCTCCTTAGGGAAGGGCTGAGGGTAGGTAGGCATGGGGAGATATGTTTTTCCTGTTTCCCACCATTCCAGAGTTTACAAATTTGTACTAACAAGCAAATGAGTGAAGTCAGGAATTCTAGATGGATGTTCTCAAATTCTCTCCAGCTGTGGAGTTTCATCCCAGAGGTGGCAGCAAATCAGTAATAAAAGCCAGACCAGCCACAGACTTTTCAGAGGCATTGGTGAGGTACATTCTGTTGGCCATGGGCTGTCTTTGGGTGTGTGCACGCAGACTCACACAAACCAGATGTGCATCTGCTCTGAAAGGGCCCAGAGAGGCTGGCCTCCCTCGTTTCTCAACATAATGAGAGGTACCTTGAAGCCTTGTAGCTCACAGTTGTTCTGGAAAAAAAAAAAAACAAAACAACAAAAACAAAAACAAAAAGACAAACCACCAACTTAGCATAGCCCCAGCTCTGGCTCCTTAGCATATGCACAGCAGGGGTGGGTTGTGGTGCCTTGTTGGCAGTAAGCCAGGAGAAAAGCTGAGGTTTGACTTGGCTGTGCTCAGTAAGCAGGCTGCTTCTGCACTAACAAGGGC
This sequence comes from Cricetomys ansorgei, assembly GCA_026225945.1. NCBI lineage: Eukaryota > Metazoa > Chordata > Mammalia > Rodentia > Nesomyidae > Cricetomys > Cricetomys ansorgei. The sequence goes on along the minus strand of JAMJFZ010004023.1, from coordinate 21,970,396 downwards.
CCTGCCAGTTAACAAGGCTGTTGGCTGCCTTATGCAGGAGGTACTGTCCACAGCCTGCCTCCTACCGGACTAGAAGATGCTAAATATGATGGAGGTTGTGAGAGGAACATTGCTCAAGTTTTCTTCCCCAAGGCCCTCAAGAGATCAGATGGCTGTTGTCAGACTTAGCAAGAATCAGAGTATTTCAGAGGCTTTATTCAAACACAAGTTGCTAGGCCCAGACGCTAAATGTCTGACTTAGAACCCTTGGGCGAGGATAAAGAATTTGTATTTCTTACCTAGATGATGCTGATATGGCTGCTTAAAGGACCTTACTCTGTGAACCATGACACCAGGCTACCCCAAGAAAAGGCAAATGAATGAAGAGATAGGAAGCATCACCCTTCATCTAGACTCTGGCCCCATTGAAATGAATCCCCCGAACTGGAGAGACGGGCCAGTTGGTAAAGCACTAGCCTTATAAACATGAGGACCTGCGTTAGATACTCAGAACCCACTTAAAAGCCAAGCATGGTGGCATGTGCTTGTAATCCTAGCACTGGTGAGGCAGAGAAAGATCCCTGGAGGCTGGTGAGCAAGTAAAGCCTACTAGGCAAGGTTCAGGACCTCTGGCTTCCATACTAATTTGAACACACACACACACACATACACACACACACACACACACACACATGTATACTCCCTCCCCTAAAAACTCATTTTCCTACTTTGCCACAGAAAGCATTTTTCTGTCTATGCTGTTGGCTCCACTGTCTATTTCTCACCTAGTACAAAAAAACTCCAACTGCACAGCCAAGCTTGACTTGACTAAGTCTTAACTATGTGCCAGGCACTGTTCTAAATCCTTAACACATTATTAGCTCATTTAATCCACATAATTCTGTGCAATAGGTACCACAATTATCTCCATTTTAGAAATAACAAATCCCACAGGGGGCCCTTAGGAAATATTTTCTGAATGAATGAATAAAGGAAGGCTGGGGAAGCATTTATACCATGTGCTGCGGAAGCCCATTCCCATGCCAAGGGAAGCCATCAGAAAGTGAAGAACTGGCTTGTCAACCAGTTGTTTGTTCCTCTAGGACACCAAATAACCCATATGCCTGCCATTGGCTGCTTGCTCTGGCTCTGTGTAGACATCTCCTCACTGGGAGGGAAGCCAGAGTTAATCTCTCACAAAGGGTGGTTTAATAATAACCAGACACTGGAGGCGAACAGAAAGGAACACGGTGATCCCACACAACCCCAGGAAAAATGGACTATTCGGGCTCACGGTGTGTACATTGCCAACCAGGGAGGGCCCCTGGAGCTGCCTGAGGTTTCTTAATTTTTATTCTAAAAATAGCCCAAGCAGGTGTCCCTCTTGGTTATCCCCAAATGCACCAGTGCAAGCATCTACAGATGCCTATCACCCTGAAACAACACTAACACTCCCATTGGAATGGAAACCAGGTCATCTCTGAAAGGCTATAAATGGACAGCCCCTCTCTGTCTATTACTTATTAATGTTTCCCGCCTTTTGCTCAACCAGCCTTGGGGCCCAAACAGAGAAACAAACCCTACATAAAGTTACCAGTACAGATAAATAAAACATCAGACTCAAACTGGTAGTTTTATCCTTTCCTTCTGGAGCAGGGTAGACTGTGCCTGCTAGATGCTGTGCACGGCGACCTCAAAGTACAGCCCTTGGAGAACTAAGGGATGCATTCTTCCCACAAGTCACTCATCTTCGCCTCTGTGGAAGATTGTTCTTGTCTGCTGTGGATGGAGTGAGGTGATCACAGACAGATTCTGAACTTGAGTCCCTTGGAGTTGGGCAGAGCAAGGATGGCATTGCTGATGAAGAGCCTCCCCATACAATATTCATGCTCTGTAGCTACCTAGCCTCAAGAGCCACCATGGAAATACCAGCCATGGAGAAACACGCGTGAGAGAAATAATCAGAGTCCCTTTGTAAAGTTCTGCATGGATGTAATTATGCAGGATCCAAGCCTGTCTGATGTAACCATGGCATCTGTCACTCCAGGGAGCCCCTCTGGGTCAAGAGGAGAGCCATGCTCAAAGTAGTAGTGTTCCTTCTGTTTCTTCCTGGCTGCTCTCAGACGGTTCTTGCTTCATTGGAACAAAGTCTTGCCAATGTCTCAGCTTAGCCTAGCCTGGTGTGAGGGAGCTGGTGGGACTGTTCTGACATAGGCAGAGACCTGGTATCATCTGGGGTACAAGGGTATGTCTCACCACAGCTCGCTAGGATGGATAAACAGAGGGAACCCATACACCTGTCAGGTATTCTCCCTCAAAGAAAAGCCAGAACCTTCTCTGCTCACAGTGGCTAGAGAAGGGAGAAGTTTATGCTGGCCTTATCTCTGTAATGATCTCAATCTGCAGGCCCCTCAGTGCAGAAGACAGCACCCCAACTGTTGTTGATTGAATGAAAAATGTTGCTTGGAGGAGTGAGTATGTAAACATTTGGGCCCCAGTTGGTCTCACTGTTTGGGAGGGGTGGAACAGCCTTGTTGGAGAAAGTACGTCACTGGGAGCAGGTTTTGAGAGTTCCTATTCTCACCCCACTTCCTGTTCAAGCTTTCTGATTCATGTTTGCAGCTGAAGATAGAATCTCTCAGCTCCCTTCTCCAGTTGCCCGCTGCCATGCCTCTGCTGCCATTATGGACCCTCCTGGACCGGTAAGTCCAAACAAACGCTTTTATCCTTACATTGCTTTTGGTCATGACATTTTGTCACAGTAATGGACATGTAATTAATATGCCTACCCATCCCAACCAATCCCCACCAGAAATACGAAGAGTGCCCGACACTGCGTTAGCCCTTGCCCTCAACATTTCATCTCTTTCTTGTGCAAAGAATTAAATGCCTTTAAAAAAATAAAATTGAATGTCTCCTGTGTTATTCAAGAAAATAGATATCCAATAATGGTGAAATGTGCATTTTGGTGGAGCAGAAGAAGGTACTAAGAGCTCCAGATACCAAGCACCACATGTCTGAAACCACTCGAATGGAGTCACTGCCATGCATAGAAAGTGCTTCCACCATGAGTCATGGTTACTGTATGGGAGTTTTTTTAGTGACAACAACTTCAAATATTTTCTGATTGTGTGTCAGCACTCTACAGAATGCTTGGTGTGGATTGGCTCAGGTCATCTTAACAACCTTATGAAGAATACTCTATTTTGCCAGACCCATAGAATGGATGAAGAAACTGAGGCATACAGCTGCCAGTGGCAAAGCTGTAATCTGAACTTATGGAGTCTGGCAGCTGCATCCAGAATGCCCCTCCTCCACCACTCAACCTTCTGCTGAGCCACTACAATCAAGATGGCCAGAGTATGAATCTGATTTTCTTTCTCCCTAGAGGTCAGCACAGCCCTGAACCATGGCTATTGCTGAAGAGCTATCCTTCTCTGAGTATTATTGTTCATCTCATAAGGCTTTAATCTTGGTGTGGAAGCTTTCACCCTCATTTGATTGAAAGGCTAAGGTCTTCCAATCTTGAGGAAACTCTGCCTTAAGTTACTAAGCAGCACAGGAAAGGCTGATTACAGGTTTCCTGAACCCAGTGTGACTAATTGGTTCAAAGCCTCAAAGATTCCATTTTCTGTGTGTTGAGAGAAAGGAACATGTGGTTGGTCCTTAGAATGAACCCTTGGGGATGACGCCTCCAACGGTCTAAACTTACGCTTGGGTCTTTCTAACAATGGTGTCTGGCATCAGCAGATGTAGTCAGGTATAACTGGGAGAGTCTTGAACTAGATCACTTGGCTTAAAGTCTCAGGGCCAACCAGTGCTATCATGCATGATTTTGAGAGAATTACCCAGCTATTCAGATCATCTCAAATACTACCATTCAAGTAGGGAGGGTGATGTTTTTACTAACATGACACAAAATACTATGTTTCAGAGATTCATGATAAGGACAAAGGAAGGATTCCTTGCAAAAACTCATTCAAGAGCAAATGTGGTCCAAGATAACTCTTGTTGGTGGTTCATTATGCTCCAGGAACCCCACAGCAGGGGTTTCATAGATGAAAAACAGGAAGGGGAGGTTCAAAGAGAGAGAAGTGACAGAGGCAGGATTTTCAGCTAGATTGTTCTGGCTCATGATTTCTCAATAAAGCTGACAATATCTTGTGATGGTGAATATTATCAATTTGACAGGATCTGAAATCACCTAGGAGAATGGCCTTTGGCTATGTCTATAAGTAATTATCTCAATTAGGTTAACTGAGGTGGGGAGATAGCATTCTACAGGTGGAGCCCCAGGCTACATCAAAAGACAAAAGCAAGCTGAGCACCAGGATTCCTGTTTTCTGACTGTGGTTGCAGTGTGACCATCTATCTCATGTTCCAGATAATTCCAACCATGATGGGCTGTTTTCTCAAACTTGAGCCAAAATAAACCCTTCCTTCTTTATCTTCCTTCAGTTACCTCTGCCAGATATTTCTGTCGCAAAATTGTAAAGTAACCAAATTCAGCCCACAGTGGAGGAGTGGTATTTTAGTTAGTTCTATTGCTGCAATGAAATACCATGACCAAAGAGCAAGTAGGGGAAGGGAGTTTATTTGGCTTATGTATCCATAGTCATCACTGAAGGAAGGCAGCATAGGAACTCAAACAGGGCAGGAACCTGGAGGCAGGAGTTGATACAGTGTAGTAGAACAAGCATTTGATCTTTTGATATTTTGATCTGGCAGCATGACTGCTCTAGTAAGGATCACCTTCAATGGCCTATGTGATCCAGCTTTCTGTGTGATTCATCTTCCTGGAATGCAGAACATTTGATCTTTTGATCCTTTGATCTGGCAGCATGGCTGCTCTACTAAGGATCACTTCCAATAGCTTGTGTGATCTACCTTTCTTGGTGTAACTTTTTGGAATGCAAAAAGAATGTTGGTCTGAGGAACCAGTTATTGTCTAAGAAATTGATGCTCAAATTATCCTGTCCTCTGTTATCTTCATCTATTTGTATTAATGCTAATGAAAGGGATTTCTATAATCTTCCTCAGCAATTAATAAGATTTGGGAACATGTATGTCTCTCCATCTTGACCTTCACCTAGTAGCAACAGGTTGGCCAGCTTGGCATTTGGGGAAGTAGATTACAGGATTCTGTTCATTAATGCAAAAGAAGATTTTTTATCTTGGGGCAGGGCTTTCAATCAAAATATCAGGCTGATGGGCTTGTTCAGCAGTTCAGTTCAGTTCATGGCTCAGCCCAGGTAGATTGCAGTCCTCTGCCTAGGTCATTTTGGCTTGCATCTCAGAGAACTGTCTCTTGTTATTTACTGATCCATGTGAGATCTAATTAGACAGACTAATTACAACTGTGATTGGCATCCTAGGTTCTGTCCAGAGGTTCATCCCAGAGGTTCAGAGGCTGTTCCTTCCACCATGGGAGAAATCAGGCTTGAATAATGGAGAGTACCTCTCTTGTCATTTTTGAATGGTCTACCCCATGGGCAACTACCATTCAACACTCAATCCAACAACAATGCAGAAGCCATAGAGAAGTACTGCTTACTGGCCTGTTCCTTATGGCTTGCTCAGCCTGCTTTCTAATAGAACTCAGGACCACCAGCCAGGGATAGTACCACCCACAATGGGCTGGGCCTTCACCCATCAAATACTAATTAAGAAAATGCCATACAGGCTTGCCTACAACCTGATATTATTTCTTCCTCTCGTATGACTACAACTTGTGTCAAATAGACATAAAACTATCCAGCACAAGGGATAAAACTAGTTCTTGGGAACAAAACTAAAATGTTGCTGTTTTTATGTATAAAGTGCAGAGGAGTATATACTACATAGTTACAAACGTATCCACATAGGCATAAACATACAATGTATCTGTGGAATTAAAATTTCATGGAGAGGGCAGTTAGAAAAGCAATGCCTGAGAAGACTCCTTAGAAGAGCAGAATTAAAAAAAAAAACACTTGAGAAAGTGCTGGTTTAATGTAACTATGCCATTCCATCTCCATAAACACAAGCATTAGTACTGCGACATTGAACACCTACAATGGAAGGCAGTGTGTGCTGTGCTTAGATGTGTTCCAGAGAAGGTGGAAGCCATTGTGGATGGTTCAGCTTAGGGGTCATGAGCAAAGAATTCCAAAGGAGTATCTTCAGCCAGTCAGTAGGAAGGTGAGGCATCGTTAGGGTTCCCATCTCTTCTCCACCCTGGGTTCATCCATTTGAATCAACGTGTCTAAATTTAGAAGCAGGAATTTACATTTTATGAATGATAATTGGTATGTTTAGAACCAAATACTACAAGTCTGCCTAGGTCTCCCAATGGAACTTGAATTGCATTTCTTTAAGCTATTGAAAAAACTAGGATTTATATGTCAATAAAATAACTATCCATATTATTTCTTTAAAAAATTTTTTTGTGTGTTAAAATGTGTGTGTGTGTGTGTGTGTGTGTGTGTGTGTAGGCCAGAGGAGAGCATCAGGTACCCTTCTTTAGTACTCTCTATTTCTTTGATTCAGGGTCAGTCCCTGAACCTGGGGCTCCTGCTTTCTCAGCTAAGCTGGAAGCCAGCAGTCCCCAGAAATCTTTCTGTCTCTGCCCTCATCAAATAGAGGGATCACAGACATGAATGGGACACCCAGCTTGTTTAGTGAGTCCTGAGATGCAAATTCTGGACCTCATATTTGTGCATCAAGTGCTGTTAACCACTGAGCAAATTTCTCCAGCCCCCTACACTCTGTTTTCTAAATAATCAGATCCATTTAGAAGTCTAGATACCAGTTGCTCAGGATATTACCCCTCAGTCCACTTCTGCTTGCTGCTTCCTGCTTTCTCCTTCTTCCATCAGTACTCCTGCCTAGATATTATAGACTGTGGTACCACCATGACCTCCTAACCACCCCCTTTCCAATTGGTTCTCAGCACTCTTTCCTAGAGCCTTCTTAGTAATTCACCCACAGGTTCATTCATTCTTTTAAGGATGGACCCATCCATCTATCCATCTTAGGACATTCAACAATAATCAACTCTCTTTCCACAATGAACCAGGCATTCTTTCAACGCCATGACCTTCCTCTCTCTCTGGTACAAGGTCTCCTTGCCCAAATTCTCTACTGAATATATACGGCCGGAGGAGAGGACATGCAGTCATTGGAGACTTCATCCTGCACACACCACCTATGAGGCGTTTTGACTGAAGAGCAGCAGGGATGCATGTGCTCACTTGTAACACCAGGCCAAGCTGGTCCTGAGGCAGCTGGGATAATCAATCCAGTTGCCATAGTGGCCGTAAGTGTTCATTTACCACTACGAGACCTGCGGCAGTCATATATAATGCCTTTCGCCAGCGGGAGCCGTGCCAGCTGCAGCACGGGGTGGCATGTCGGGCATCCGTTACCACTCTCCTCCACAACCTTTTGTTCACTGCTCATTATGGTGAATTATAGCAGGGGACAGCACATATTTCAGGAGACACTATTCTTCTCGTGTTGTTCCGAGTCAGCTGGGCCAGCCCCATGCCCACACAATCTTTCAACAAGGGACAGTGTCCCCCTTTGGATGTTCCCTGCCCTAGCACTGCCAAGGACTGGAACCAGTGTATTCCTATGAGGCAGGATGAAAAACCACCCCACCTCATCGCCTATAAATACTGGATTCTGCATTTGCTTGCTCTCTGCCATATCCCTGAGGCCTGTAGTGAAGGAAAATTACATACGGGCATCCTAAATAGGTCATCGTGTCAGCTTTGGGCCCTGGCTTAGCTTCAGTATAAGCAGAAGATCACTTCCCAGAGTCACAACTGACTGGATTGGGCTAGCACATCCACGCCACCAGCAGGCTTTGAAAATATGTCACTGCAAATGTGAAACCAACTGTCTATAAGATTATGAAAGTTAGAGGCTGAGGGT